>JANHGC010007304.1:8245-38964 GCA_027560395.1 Boaedon fuliginosus
ATTGGGGGGAACAGGGGGAGAGGGAGCAGCAAGGGGGAAAAAAGGAGCTATTCTCAGAACAGCTAAATCAAAAGGGGCTAGAAAATTTTAATTAACTTGATTCAAAGGAGGAAAGACAAACTGTCCTCCCTGAATGCTCTTAGACGCCCTTTGGGTTTCCGATGTCTGATTTTCTTTTGCTACTTTCACAGGGACTTTGGGGGAGGGGGGTCTTGGTCTTGGCTATGGCCCTGACTTTGTGTCTTGGTTAAGCTCTTACTTGTTCTCTCTTCCTACTGAGAAATTGTTCCGAGCCCCTTTAAGCTCCAGCTGCTCATGGCTGCTCCTCCTCCAGAGGTTCTTCGGGGTCTTCAGATTCACACCTGAATTGTCTACCTCCCAAAATCATCTTCCCAGGTCTCAGACATTCTGCACGAGAGGTGAATTTCAGTCCCAGGTATACCGGCTAGGTCTGCCTTCCCTCGCAGGAGCTGAACCCTCGGACCGTTACCTGGTTTGGTGCTTCGACGGCGAAGGTTTCAGACTGTGAGAAGAGGGTGGTTTTAATAGCTAGAGCAGAGAAGGGCCTGGGTTCCAGGACAAATAATGTACTAAATGAGATTTTTTTAAAAACTTTGAATAGATTATTAGGATTAATGATCTTACTACAGATTTTTGAAAAAAAAAAAAAACTACTAGAGTTTAGGATTAGGAGGTTTGTTCATTCTTGGGCTAAGCAGTATTACTGTTTGTAAATTTTATTTATAATTTATTTTTATGAAAACAAAAAGGGGGATTTTTATGCTCAGCACTGACTTTTGAAATACACTGGAGTATTTTTTTACTTAATTATTCGAACTGCAGGAAACTATTTTGAAAATCACCAGGATACTTTGGAGGCTTTTAAAACTACACTTTCAAAAGAAGCACTTTGGATGTACTTACTGCAGACGTAACATTTTCTGTGAAAGACCCAACCTAGTTTTAGCCAGAAAGCTTTTCTACAACTGACATAAAAATGTTATTTTTTTTTGCAGCTCAGCCCTGAATGTTTACTTAGAAATATATCATGCAGCAATCTTTGTTTACTGTTTTGTTTTAAAAATGACCAGTACTGGGAGACACTGCATACTGCAGTTAAGATCTTCCGATTTGGCCTTTAGGCTATCAGGCTGCCTGGTTAACTTTGATCTAATATTTATGTTTAAACACCTTTTTACTGTAGGGTTTTAATAATTGCTTCTATTGCCTCAGAATTGCATCTACTTCAATTTGGAAGAAAAGAGGCCAAAACAATATTGTTCTAGAAAATTGCACGTACAATTCAAGGTGCAAAGAACGGTCTCTTGGCCCTCCGGGCAGCGCTGGAGACCTTAGCGAAGCGGAGCCGGGTTCCAGTCTCTCCAGCGGAGCCCTCCTCTTCGCCCAAGGCCTTCCAAGTGAGCTGCAGCCCTCCACCATCCGGGTTGCAGCTCTCCTCACAACCCTCCCCAGGGCCCCAAAAGCTCCCCTGACGCACCCACGGAGACCCTTGCCCACTACAAGGGCTCCCAACTTCCATTTACAGAGCTTTACTTAGGCAGCCCCTCCCTCCCCGAGGAGGCCAATGTGCCCAGGCAGGGCTGGCTCAAGGGTCCCCGCAGGCCAGGGTGTCCGAGGGCGCCACCTCCCGCCGATGCGAAGCGGTGTGCTTTTAGAGGGGCCTTTGTTTTGGCAAGAAGGGGCGGTGGTGGCGCCCCCTCAGCCCTGGTGCCCGCACCCCCAGGCCAGCGCCTACGTGGGCCTTAGCCTCAAGGTGGCACCGAGCGCCGGCTTCTGGCTTGGATGACTTGGAAGGAAGCCCTGGGGGCATGACTCCTACCCACGACCCCCACCGGCTGCCCTTCAGGAACCTGTTTCACACAAATATTCCAGAGGTATCTTTAAAAAACATTTCAAAATAAAGACTACTTACAGACATTGCAATGCCTGAGGCGGCTAGCAAAGCAAAAGGCAGAGGGAGGTGGAAAGGGCTTACGAAAAACACACTTTCCCTTGAAAATGTACTTTCAGTTCTGATGAATTGATGTGCTGATCATCCCATAATTTACTACCGTCAGCTTCGTGTGGAAACAAACGACAACAAAGATGTGTTAGTGATAGAGGCGCAGGGCTAATCAGATCTGGCGAGCCATTTCGCATCTTTCCTGGGGCAGGGGGGGGAATGAAGAAACACAATGGGGGCCGTTAAGAAAACCAAGACTACTTTAATGAATCTCCAACTCACAAAAGATAAAACCAACGTCAAAGTCTGTATCAAAAAAGTTGCTCCTATTAAAAAAACCAGCGGCTGCTTGGAGCTCCTCTGCAGCGGCTTTTGGGGGGCTCCCTTCCCTGAGAAGACGGATTTATGAACAGCTCTCCCAACGAGAAGAGGCGAGATTTTGTTAGGTGGTTCTTCTTCCCCTGAAAAAGGGGGTTTATAGCCCTACTTTCTTTCTAGGGGAGGAGAAACCCCCCGTCCCACACCAGACGCACTCAAGCCTTAATGCCAGAGGTAGAGAGAGCATCGCACTCAGGCGTAGGAGACCTGCCTCAAGAACTCCAGCCTGCCAAGACATGCCGGACACTGTCAATGACCTTCCGCTGCCACCTCCTTCGTCCCAGGGCTCCTTCAGAAAAGACGGGGTGTGTGCGCGCGTGAGTGTTAAAGTGTTTTGTGCATCTGATGATTTGCCCCTTTCAAAGTGTGTTTCGATTGTCTTTGGCAAAGTCCACTCGTTCCCCGAATAAATAGCACCACCATCTCCATTTATATCACGTCCCTCTGACATCTCAGCCAGGTAGGAACGAGGGTGGAGCCCCCCTCTGGCAGCTTGTGGCAGAACCCAAAATGCCTCACTGGGGGTAGGGGGGGCTTTTGTCCTCACCCTTCCAGGGGAGAAAGGGAGACCCTCCTTCCTGAGGCCGCCAGCCAGGAACGCCTCCCTTCGCAAAGGCTTCCAGGGGGTGGGCAGACTAATCTAGAGGGCTGCGCTGGAGGGCAACGCGGTCTCCTGTCTGTCTGGCCGATGGGGAAAGTTCCCCAAGTATTGGCTGGGTGATAGATACTGCCATTTCCCCCCTGCAATGCGTATTTTTAAAACGCGTACCCTGAGGGGTTTTGCGAAAGAGAATTCCTTATCTCAACAGATAACCCTGGGCAATAATTGAAAATGCACTTACTTTAAACATACATTCTAGACTGAGCGGTGCAAACATTTCCCATGGACATTATGCGGTGGGCACACAGATGGTTGGGGAAAACATGGGCCACCGAATGTGGCAGGACAGCGGATCCTGGGAACTGGGAGGCTCTGGCCATCCTAACTCAGGAGAAACAAAGGCCGCCCTGCGAGGCTGCAGCCGGACAGAGCTCCCAAACTGAGATGCTTTTCTGCTGCCGCCTCCCGTCCCTTATCAGAGGCCTGGCAATCTCTGCTGCTGTCGGGGGCGCAAGTCAAGAGGGGGAAGGATTGTCCATGGTTGCCAGGAGGCGCACCACCTCCGCCCTCTGGGCGCTGGTGATGTGCTGGGTCAGGTGAATGATGCAGTCCATGGCCACCTCCGGGTTTGCCTCTATCAAGCTGGAAGAGAGAAGCAGGATCGTAGAGAGAGACTTTAATTGCCAGGGCTTGCTATAAAAAGCCCTTTTCCTCTTCTGACTTTGTGAGACAAAACCCCCCACCCAGGAAGGACTCTCTCCCGGGGACTCACTTCCGGATGTGTTTCAGGGCATAATCCCGCTTCAGGTATCTGATGTTCTCCCGAATGGCCGATTTTGCCCCGTCCTCTTCGCTCAGGTGCTTCTCAAGCCATGCCACGACCACCTGGTTGTTATCCCACAGGTAGCTCTACAGGGGGGACAGGAGGAGAGAGCCGCGTTCAGCCGGGGAGCAGGGAGGGCCGAGAAAAGCTGGCTCCCGCCCACCAAGCCCCAGACCTTGACTGCGCCTTCGGTCTCCAGGAACCAGCGCCGCATCATGGACTGGATGTGGCTGTTGCTCAGCTCGCTGTGGGCGCTCAGGATCTCGGCCTTGACCCCCTCCTCCAACAGCAGCCGCCGCAGCCGCCAGTAGAAAAAGGTGCGGCTCTCCTTCCACTGGAGGATGTCCTGCAACGGAAGAGCCCACTCGGGTCGCTCCCGAAGATGTCTCCGTCACGCAGCACTCGGTCTGCGTGACCCACGGCCCACCCCTTAGGAAGCCTCTTGTGGGGGGGGGGGCTTGGGGGAGTTTCTCCCCCCTTCAAAGGTTCGGGGGGGAGGAAGAGCAGCCGGGCGGCACCAGAGGCGGCGAAGGGGGCAGGTTCGACCCCGGAGGTCTGCCCCTCAGCGGCCGAGCTGCCCAGGGAGCCAAGAACAGCCCCGAGATCCCTGGCAGCAGCCGGGAGGAGATTAGGGCAAGGAGGGTCCCTCCAAACCTGACCTCAAGTCATCCTCGGCTTGCAACAGTTCATTTCGTGACTGCTCACAGTTACAACGGCACTGAAAAAGTGACTCATGGCCACTTTTCACCCTTCCAAGCTGTGCCGCATCCCCACGACAGGTGAGCAGAATTCAGACCGTGGGCCACGTATTTATGACGGCCGCAATGTGTGCCCAGGTCACGGGATCCCTTTTGCCGAGCGAAGTCCGTGGGGATTCACTTAACAACCGTACCACTGCAGTGATCCACTTAACAACAGTGACAAGGGAAGCTGCAAAACGGGGCAGAACTTTCTGAACGAACGTCTCGCTTAGCAACGGCCATTCCGGGCTCCCCTGTGGTCGTACGCGCGAGGGGGCCCGCACTTACCGTGATCACTCCTTTCTCCTGCAACCGCCCGGGGGTGTCGTGGAGGTCGGCAAAGTGCACGGCCACCTGGTGGAAGACGGGCAGGAGGTCGTCCTCTCGCCTCTTCAGCCGCTTCTCCAGCTCCTTGCACTCCCCCGGGGGGAGATCCGGAGCAGCTGCTCAGCCAGGAGACAGAAAGGACCGGTTGGAGTGGACCCGTCCGGGAGGGCCCAGGAAGCCGGAGGACGGCTGGACACCCCCCACTTCCAGGCAGGGAGGGAAACTCTGCTCCCCCACTTTCCCAAAGGGGCTGCAGACCAGCCGGCAGAAGGGAAGGGAAGGGGGGGGCTGGCCTGGCCTTCCGCTTACCCAGCTGCTGCGCGATCTGCGCATAGGTGCCATCCACCCGCTTCATGGTCTTCAGCAGCTCTTTCTTCCTGAACTTGATCTCCACGGTTCCTTCTGCCTCCAGGATGCCCCCCCTGCAAAGCAGAGCCCTTGGCCACTGGAGGCAGGCAAGGGAAGCGCCCCTCCTCTTGGGCTGACCAGCGCTGGACAAGTCAGAACAAGCCTCCCCCCCCCACGCATGACCCCGGGGCTCTCTCGGTGCCTCTGGAACCTCCGGCCAGCATCTCACGAGAGCCCAACCCGAATGGCTCCAAACGGGCCCCTTGTGAAGTAGGCAAACGGAACAAGGAATAAGTGGCTTTTGCAAGAAAAAAGGGAGGGATCGTCCTGCCGAAACCCTAATCGATACCCAGAGTAGCTCAAGGTCTTCGGCAACAATAAAGACAGCTGCCGTGGTCGCTCTAGAAGCTCACCGATCAGGGGATGTTTTGGACAGCAGGCCGATTTCAGTGGCCCACGATTGGCCACCCCGAGACATGGCCATGAAGAAGGGGAGGATGCAGCCGAACGCTCACCTGCTCTCTTTGTCTGCGTAGAGCTCCACGTGGAGAGGGTTGATGGTCTGGTCGATCACCACCCACGAGCCTCCCCGCAGCTCAGCATGTGGGGGGATGTAGACGAGAGCCGGCTGATTGAACTGCCGGATGCTGTCCACGATGTACGCCCCGAACTTCAGCACCTGGTCGTACATGTCTGCAATCAGAGGCCGAGAAGTCACCACCCCTCCCTCTCTCCTGGGGGGCCACTGACGTGACGAGGAGGGAGGGGTGTGTGCAGGGAGGGCACCTTTCATGCCGCCAGAGAAGCCCCTCCAGTTGGCAAAGATCAAGAGGGGAAGGTGCTCGCGGTCAAAGTCCCTGATGGCCTGGGCGGTTTTAAAAGCCGAGTCTGGGAACCAGACCTGCCCTGCTTGCTGGATGATCTGAGGAAGACAAAAAGGGGGGAAAGTGCAGGTCACCCCGAATTAAAACACCCATCAAATATAAGGCAAAAATACATCCTCGACACATGCCGCCTCGAGTTCCCCAGATGGGTGAAGAGAGGCGGGATATAAATCAAATAAATAATGATAAATAATAATAATTGCAGAGGGATGCGCCCATTTCACAGACGTGCCCTTTGACTAAAGACGACAAGGCCACGTGGAATTATATTTTAGTTTAGATTTGTTTAGTTTACTGTCATTGCTCCTCGTGCAACGAAATTAAACGCCATCTTCAGTGTACACTGTAACTATAAAAACAAAAACACAAACACACATCCTTCACATGCTATACAACTGAATTTTGTGTCCTAGGAAGCCTGGGAAAAGCGAGATGGAGAGATGGACAGATAAAGTGACGAGAGGCCCTGCGGTAGAAAAGGTCCTGAATTTTACAAGGTCCAACCTTTGCTTCCGATTCTGGGTTTGCCGGATCAGCTGGTATGGCAAGTTCCACCGTCCGGGCCTCCACGGCTATCACGCCCACTGGGATTCCTCCTAGCCTGCCAAGGCAAGTGCGGCCTTCAGATCAGGCAATGAACAACATCCCATGATTTATTTCGTAAGCATAGAGATTTTAACATTTTAAAACTTGGGAACAAAGCTTTGGGGGGTGCCGGACTCTTCATCATGCTTTACAGGCAGACAGAGCAGGAAAGGGGGTTCCGGCTTCCTTTAAGGTGCCAGCTCCATCGCGCGTGGCCCCCTCCCCGTCGCTCTCCTCAGCCGCTCCCATCCCTTTGCCGATACCTGGCTCGACCCACTACCACAGTCTGGGCCCAGGGCTGCATGATCTCTGCAAATGATCCGTGATCAAAGAAGCCACTTTGCCAAGATCCCTTCACAGCTGTACAACAAAATGAGGGGCAGGGGGGAAGGGAGACGTTGAGAAAGTTCCGTGTGGTAAGATGGGCGGCCAATAAATTTAATAAGTAAATAAATAAACCACGTCACATCGCTATCTCCGACTCCAGATGAGCTGCTGCTCGTGTCTCTTCTTCCTTTCAACCACGCAGGGTGTCAATGTGCACAGTTTCCAACCCACAAAGACATCTGCCATCTACTTCCCTTCTCTACATGTTTATCTGGTCACGTTTTATCTTTGTCAAAACCTACCAATGCAATTAGTTGAGCCAAGCTAGTTCCCACCCCTGTGCTGGATTTGGCTCTCTAGCCTCCCAAGACGCTTCTCCGGAAGAGCCGATACTCACTCGGGTGGGGCCTCCCCGCCAGCATCCACCGGGGGTCATAGGGGACCTTAGAAGGGACAAAGTCAATTTCTCTATCAATGGGGTCACTTGGAGGGATAACGGGCAATGGACTGTGATGATCCTGCAAGAAGGAACATTTCTCATGGTCACTTTTAGGAAGGAGGAGGAAAAAAGAGCCCCCACAGGGCTGTGGTCAGGAAGGGAAAAAAAACCAGCCTCTTTCAGGTAATTCTACAGTCCTGAAGAAATCTGAGTGTGACGTGAACAAGAAAAGATAATTCATTCTTATCCAGTCACAGAAGTTGCTTGTTTCTCTAGCATAATACATAAGGTTTTTTTTAAAACCTGTGGCCCAATTAAACTGGGTGGGCCACTGTGATGAAATGAAAGACCTTTAGCATTAGGCAAGGGATCCGTGAGAGGAAATTCCTTCCTCATTTAAATGCTGGCTCTCACTGTCTTCCAAGTTGGCAGCCGAGCGTTCCTCCGCTGCTCTCGAGGTACCTTGGGCATGTAGGAGAGCCACTGGAGGATGGTGTAGACGCCTTCAAAGTCATCCGGGACGGCCACGTGGGAGACACCGTTGTTGTGCATGATCTGCACTCCACCCAGCTGGTTGTTGGACGTGTAGACTTCGCGGCCCAAGACCTGCCCCGAAGGAGGACAAAAAGGCCGATACAAGCAGCGCTTTCCCCAAAGACCCCGAGCGCAGCTTCCTAGCGGTCACAGCCTGGAGCTTTGGAAGTTACCCAGCAGGACACACAGGTCCAGCTCCGGGCCTGCAAACCAACGTGGCTCTTGTCCCGCCCACCATTCCGAAGCTTCGCCAAGGCTGCAGGCAGGATGGGCTTCCTGTTGCCGGGCTAATATTGTATTGAGGGATTCGGGGTGTCAAGGCGCCTGGCGCTGAGTGCTGTAATCCAGTACCAACCTGAGGGGCTGTTTTTTTAATGCGAACATACCGGTTCACACACAAGAACAAGCCGAGTTTCCCACGGACCGATTCCACAATCGCCTAGCAAGGCCAACACTTAAGTCCGAAGGCGGGAACTTTTCTTGGTTTTTGAAAGTACTTTTCTTAGGATAATCTAAACAGGAAACGCCGGAAGCCCAAACAAGCCCCCTTCGCACCTTATTCAGAGCGCTGGCCCCGGTCAGAATGATGTGGGAATTCTCCACCTGGATCACGCGCTGGCCGAGCCTGACCAGGTAAGCCCCAATCCCAATGGCTCGACAGGTGACCTGCATCACAGAAGCAAAGGAGCCAATTTATGGCCAGGGAAGCAAAAGCTGTGACTTCGTTTAGAGTAGGGTGTTTCTTAACCTTGGCCGCTTGGAAAGGTTGGCCTTTGGCTCCCAGAATGTCCCAGCCAGCCATGGGGAACCCTGGCATTTGAAGTCTGCCCATCTTCAAGCGGCTGAGAGGTTTAGGTTTAGACAACATGGCAGCTTCCTGCTCAGCAGCCGTTTCCCCCCCAGCGTCAGAGCCAGAGGGATGCGCAGCCGTACCATGCTGATGGTGACAATTTGGTCATAGGCGAGGGAAGACTCCCCAGCGATGGTGGCCGACGCTCTCAAGTTCTCCACCCCGAAGCCTTCTTCTTTCCCAATTATGTCAGTGATGATATACCTGCAGAAGGTGAGAGCAAGCAGAAGGCCAATATCAAAGGAGCCTCTCTCCAACCCTAACCCTAACCCTAACCCCGAGAGAGAGAGAGAGAGAGAGAGAGAGAGAGGAGAGAGAGACCTTCCCCCGGGGTCCCCCCACTTGCTCACCTGGACTCACCAGCCTCTTCCACATGCCTGCAGTGAACAGAATTCATGGAGCTGATCCTTGTGTAATCCTGAGGCGTTAAGTACAGGTACTTGAATCCCTTTGGGAAAGAGGTGGGTGGGCAGGATTAGCTGCATAAATTTGGTGCCCAAGAATGCCAGGAAGCCCTTAGAAAAGCTTACAGTCTGATCGTTTTGCTGGGCTTCCTCAAAAAGGAAGAAGGAACTGTTGCGGGATTCTCTCCCGCCTCTTCTCACCTTCCCAAGGGGGAGATACAGCCACGATGGAAGCCCGCTGGGTCCCGCAATCACCCACACACCTTGTAGGGGTCGGCCGGGTCTATCCAGCCTATCTGGAACTTGCTCTTGATCTCGTCGGCAAACCCGATGCGGGCACCACTGTTGGCCGCGATATAGACCCGCGGGATGCCCTCTGCCCGGGCCAGCTCCGACGCCCGCAGGAAAAGGAGATCCTCGGCAGGCCCAAAGGACCCGATCTTGTAGGTGATGTCGTTGCTGATGAGCACCATGTCGCGGCCCTTGGGGTACTCGGGGGTCTTCAGCTTCATTTTGAAGGCCACCATTCCGATCTGGGAGGAGGAAGAAAGAGGAAGTGATCCAAAGCAGAGGCTAACCAGCTGCATTTCTTCATCGGGGGGATGTCCTACAGCTGAATTCTCTTCAGAGGCCTAAAGCAAACCAGCTTGAACAGAGGAACAAAGCCCCTCAGTCTGCAAGGGCCCCCAGCTGTTTCAAACCTCCCTTCTCACCCCACTTCTCTCTCAAGCTCCGGCTTGCCTCGGTCTCAGCGCTTACCTCATTTCCGCCTGGCAGCCTGTTCAGCTGCACCACCTTCCCCTGGGCATCCAGCACCAACTCTGTGTAAGTCAGCACGTCGGTGGGGCTGGTGTCCTCAGTGGATCCCCACTGCTTGAACAGAGCCTGAGAAGGAAGGGAAGCATTGACAGCCTCAGGGGGATCCTTAGGGGAAAACGCAGCTCAAGGGAGAGGAGGACAGTTCCCGGGCTCTGCAGTTCCTTCCCTGCCAGGATGAGGACTCTCCATCAGGGAGACGGAGTTCTGCCCCTTGCATTGGCACGGAGCTTCCTTGGAAGAGACACCTCTGCGCCTTCAGTGCCCATTTGCCTTTCCTGTTATTTCTGGAGAGGCAGGTCTACAGGTGGGCTTTCTCTCCAGATGAACCAGGCTGTAGTGGTCCAGTTTTGTGGGAGGCGTTTGCTTCATTAAAACGTTTCCCATTATTGAGTCTGTGTCTGCAGCAACTCTCAAATCGGAAGCTCCAATGAAGAGGAGAGGAAACTAGGACCCTCAATCCCCGCTCTGGGGTCTCTTGAGCTTTCAACCTGGAGCCTGTGGTGGAAGCCTAGTGGGCAGCGGTGGCCCTGAGCGTCTTCCCACCCAGGTGGCCGAAGGAGCAAGGTGAGAGGAACACCTTGAGCCGCTGCCCAGCCCACCTGTCGGAACATCTCCAGGAAGTCGTAGACGTAGGTGGTGCCCAGCGACTGGGCCTGGAAGCGCTTGGCCTGCAGCAGGTCCTTGGTGACGTAGGGCGTGTTGATCAGCATGCCGTGCATGGGGCCCTGCTTCTCCCCGTAGGAGTGGAACATAATCTAGGCCAAGTGAAGAAGGAAGGAGCTCAGCTTAGGCAAGAAGCAGCACGGAATCGTCACAAATGCACATCTAATGGCAGACGTTACGCTCTGCGGGATGATCTGGAATGATCTCCAGGGGCACTCGGCCAGGGTTCAGGGTGAGGTCTGTGCAGACCCGAAGCATCTGGGAGGGTGGGGGGGAGGGCTCGGTTGGAATTACCACTCTGGAGGACCACCCACCCCTGAGAGAAGGAGAAGAGGAAGAAGAAGGGAAGCCAATCGGGGGACGCTTGAAGCGTTCAAGCTGCTCGGGGCCACCTACGCTTCCCGTGCTGGGGTCGCTGACTTCCTTGTAGAGGCCGATGTCCAGGTAGTATCCGGACTCGTCGGTGAGGAAGAGGCGGACGGGAACCGCTTGGGCCGTCGGCATCAGCCGGATGTTGATCTTCACTTCCGCTTGAAGGACCCGCAGCTTCCAGAGGCGGCTGCCGTACCGCATCACCATGGACCGCACAGACTCCTCGATCTGGGGGTGCCACCAAAGTGGGGTCAGGGTTGAGCCTCTCACTCTGCAGGTACGGCGGACTTTCTGGGGACGGAAGCCACACAGACCTTGGATGGGTCCATCACCACGGTGGGGACAAAGTTGAGGAAGATGTGGTTGCAGTCGGTGCGGACGCTGGTGTTGCTGGCGGCCACCTCCAGCTCGTCCATGGCTTCCAAGAGCAGCCGCTCGCCCTCGTTCTGCAGGTACTCGAAGGAGGCCTCCTGGAGGGGAAGCCGGGGGGAAGGAGGGAAGGGCTCGTCAAGGAGACAGGCAGAGACCAGGGGGGCAGCCAGCGACTCTCCTCGGGATCCCGGAACGGGCTGCTGGGCTCAGCAGAAAGCACCAAAAAGGGAGAATATTTGTAGCTCAGGGTTGAAATCAAGGGCGCTTGGTGCTCTCTGAGAAGCTGGGTGGTTTTCCTGCAGACGGTTTCATGACCAAACTACGTAACATCCTCAGTGCTAGTCGGCAACACCAGCGTTAAACTGATGATGTTGCCTAGTTTGGGTCCTGAAACGTCTGCAAGGAAACCACCCAGCTGAGAGAGCCCCAAGGGCCCCTCGTGAGCAGGAAGGGCCTCCTGGCTCCCCAGGGGCTGCCTCAGCTCACCTTGGTGATCAGATCGGAGTGTCTGACGATGGCACGGATGAAGAACCTGTGGTCGGTGACCTCCGTGCCTTCCTCCACCTTGGCAGCACCCAGGTAAAGGTGCATCTTGTGGTTGGCGCATGGCACTGCAGTCAGGTCAAAGTTGCGCATGCGATTCAGCTCCAGCTGGAAAGCCAGCGCTGGCTCCAAGTGGCGGTAGATGTGGTCTTCGGCAAACTGAAGAAGATGCAGCAAAGCTTGTGGGATCTAATGTCGAGGCCAAGGTCATACCCACCGCACGTTAAAACCCAAGGCCAGGCCCCGCCCGGGGGATCAGCCCCTCACCTCATCCCGAGCTCGGAAAGTGAAGAACTTTGGGAACTCCCTCTGGAAGAGAAGACAGGCGAAGACAGGTGAGGAGAGAGAGCAGCAGCTGCCAATACTGGCTTTTTAAACAGCAGTTAATTCCACCATTATTATCAACAGTCGTTTATACTTTCACATACATGGCAACTTTCCAATTACATCAATATGTAATTCATAAATTCATAAAAGTCACATTGCCCAAGGAAAGTAAATCAACATTGCATGATGCTTCATCTCCCGTTCTCAGCAGGGACAACCTGCGTTACCACGGGAAGGAAAGTCGCCCAGCCAAAACAGTCCCCACTATCTCTCCACTCCTCCTGCCTTAGGAATGTGGCGAGCCCAGAAGCCTCCCCACTTACACAGTAAAGGGAAAGAAAAGGAATATATTAGAATATGGAGCTGAATAAAATGGCTACACATGTATGTCAATATTTGGGTTTGACAATCTCTCTCTCTCTCTCTCTCTCTCTCTCTCTCTCTCTCACTCACACACACACACACAGACAGACAGACAGACAGACATATTCACTGACCTGCCGGGTTATCAAAAACGTGATCCTTCGAAGCCCATAGTCAACAAGGATATTATTCTGTGGGGAAAGAAGACGAGAAAAGACCAAATATCTGAATAATCTATGAAAAAAGTATTCCCAACTGCCCTCCCATCCCTGGGACAAAAGAGGAATGAAATCAGGAAGGAGACTCTGATTAGATGTTTTTGGCTGCATCCCCACGGGAGCTGAGCTGAGGATACGCAGCCCTGCTTGGATGCGGAGCAGATGATTCGCAAGGTCAGCTTTTCAGGCAAGCAAATAAACATGTAGGGCCTTTCCCTCAGCAACGCCAAGCAAGCCAGGGGAGAAAATCCCGGGTTTCGTGCGAACAGACCTTGGACTGAGCGAAGGCCCTGAAGATCGGCACCAGCTCTTCATCCTCCTGGTGGTCTGCCCACCGGACGGCCACGTTCAGGATGTGGATGGGTTCCTCCCGGACGTTCTGGAAGCCACAAGCCCCCCCACACATAGGTTAGGCCCGGCCACAACGCAGCAGAGAGAGGCCGGCCGCTCAGAAACACTCACTTTGTTGTCGTCTTCGTCGTAAAAGGTAGACCTGACTTCGCTGAAGAGGGGGCTCTCCATGGGGGGCTCGGCAAAGCAGGAAATTACTTCATCAAAATTCCTAGCACACAAGCAGAAGGGCGGCTGGAGGTGAGAAGATAAACACCTGGGAACGGAACCTCTGGCTGCCTGAGGAGCCAAATCTAGCCCTGCAAGGGCATCTCGGCTGCAAGCACCGAAAAGGCCACAACCTGCACCCTGGGAATGCTGGGTCTGCAGCGACAGATTAAACCGGGCTTATATTTCCCAAAAATGCTGCTTCGCTGCCCCCTCGCCCCCAAAGTCCCAAGTAACTCAGTTCTTCGAAGGTCATTCAGATGGAGAACAAGTCGAGAGATCTCAAAAATAATAAAGGTGGGATTTAAAAAAATCTAAAAAAGAGACATAAAGAGGGGAAAAGGGAGGGAGGAAAGATGAGAGCGCCCTCCCCGAGGGGCAGCACGGACGGCCTCTTGGCCTCCGCCTCCCAACAGGCCCAGCCTGCGTGGCCAACGCTTCAGCACAACCAGACCAGCAACGCAGCGACCCCCCCCCCGGCCCCCCAGGGAGGGCCGCAAGGCCTCAGGCAAGGCTTGCTTCTCCCAGGTGGGCTGCCTACCGGGTGAAATCTTCAAATCGGTCGAAGGCCACCATGGCTCCCATTCTCTGGCAGAGAGGGGAAAAGCCGCTGTCCATGAAGAGCTCCGTGCTGTGCCGGGCCAAGTCTGGGTTGGAGATGCTGACTGGCACGGACATTCTGGGGCAGGGGAAGGCAAGGGAGAGGGGACACATCAGATGGAGCAGGTCACCAGTTCGTGGCCGTAGAATTGAGCCGCTGCTCCTTCCAAGGGCGGCCTGGCCCATTGCAGGCAGCCAGCCGGAGCAGAGACAGTTTCCTTTGAAAAAGAAAAGGCTTTTCAAGAAAAGGCTGCCTCTTTGCCGTTCTCCGTCACCCACTTGCCCCTCATGCCCCTCAGTCAGAAAGTTAGTAGCCAATCCAAAGGGCTTGGAGCCGGGCAGTTAAGAGAAAAGTCACGGAGGCAGTTAGGGCTCTTGAGTGACTGTTATCATGCTGCAGAGCCAAAAGAACTCCACGCTACCTGCTCAGGGTGGGGCTGCTTCCTCTGCAAAGAGACAGGAACACAAATAGCTCCCTTGCTCTGGGGCAGACCCGCCTCGGCCTCCCCCCAAACCAGAGGCCACCGGGTGACGCTGAAACCTTCCCCAGGCAGACCCTCTCCCGCTTCTCTCAGCCTCCCCCAACCCCTCGCAGGCCCCAGGAAGGCTCAGGGACGTTGGCCCCACCTGTTTGGGTGCGAGGAAGGCAGCATGAACTGGAACTCAACCACGCAGGTGCCATCCAGCAGCTGGCGGTGCTGCAGGCTGTTCAGTTCGTAGGCGATGTAGGCCCGCCTCACGTACACCTGGAGAGGCAAAAGGAAGCAGGGCCACTCGCGGGTTTGTGGCCAAGGTACCGTTTCACGGTTTTCTCCCAGCACAGAAATTATTGCAGCCCTCTGCTTTCAGCAGCTTCATGGCAAAATAAAGTCCATCTTTTCTACAAAACAGCCCCCCTCCGTCCTCTCCCCCCTCCCCCAGGTGAGCCTTCCGATCCGCTCCTTACCTCCAGGGCTGCCATGCGTACCACCTGGTTGGCATGATAGAAGAAGGTGGGCAAGACGTCGAAGATGGTGGTTTCCGAAAGAATGAGCTTCTGTAAAAGAAGACGGGGCCCAGAGCAAGTGAGCAGGTGTCGCTCGGACCTCGGATTCCCGGGGAGTTGGATGTGCAAGGAGTCACCTTTAGGTTTTCAGGACAGAACTGGTGCCCATACATGTCGATGGCCGAAAGGAAGATGGACTCCACCTGGTTGTGCCGCAGTTCGTAGGACGGCAGGTGGGAGGCAATCAGCACCTGGGGGCAAAGGAGGGCTGGGTCAGTAGATTCCCCCCACCCCAGGCAAGCCAGGGAGAATCAGCCGGGGTGACTGGCCACCCCTGGCCTGACCTGCCGGGCCCTTAGGGCCACTTTGGCATGCTCCGTTTTGCTGAGCTGGGTGAGCTCATTCAGGATGGCCATCAGCTCATCGGTCAAGGTCGGGTCTCGGCCACAAAGCTGGTCCTGGACAACGAAACGAAACCAACATTCAGCTGTGTTGCTGCAGATGTTGTCTAAAGTGGCAACCGAGGGCCACCCTCCCGGCCGAGATCTTCCATCTGGGCGGGCCCTGCAGCTCTGTGCCCAGAGGGAAAAGGGGCGACCGGGGGGAAGCCGCCGGTCCCCTCTCCTGCTCGGGTCAGGGAGCGGCTCCTTCTCAACTCACCACCAACATGGTCACCAGGAGGTTCTTCTTGGCCACCTGGGCGTGGGAGAAGATGCAGTCCAGGACGGGGGTCATGTTGGGCATGTGCTGCTCCCTCAGGATGATCACACATTTGTCGTAGTGAGCTGGAGCACAAGTGGAAACCCAGGGAGAAGCGAGCTGCAGAGAAGGCGCCGCCTTCTGGGGAAGCCCTGCCGGCACCCTCCTCCTCCTCCGCCTTACCTTGCTGGAACTGGGTCTCCACCTGCAGGTATCGCCTCAGCAGATCCAGCACCACCGATTTCATGTGGCCTCGGATGCCACTGCGGTACCTGGACCCAGGGGGCAAGAGAGAAAGAGGGGCGATGCAGGAGCCACTTGTGGGTCTTGGGAGCAGACGATGGAGGAAGAGGGCGAAGAGGGTCAGGGATGATTCACTGTAGTCGTGTAAGACGTTTTGGGCACAATTTTTGGGACAAAAGCAGAAAATCTGCCCGGCTTGTTTACTGCAGGGGCCCTGGTGAAGAGAGGACCAATGCAGGGGAGACTCCATCCCTCTTTTCAAACCCCCTTCAGTGCTGCTAAAACCCCCGCCTGCTTTCTTGACTGTGAGCTCAGGAGCTGGCCAGACCAGGCCAGGCAGGAAGATCAGCTTGGCTGGTGCCACCTCTCTCTGCAGGGAGCGTGGTGGTGCGACTGTCCCAAATATGGAGCAGAAACACACCTACCTCTGAACGAACTGCACAATGCTCTGGCTGTTCATGAAGAAGACCTCCCGGTCGGCTTTGCGTTGCAGGGTGGCTGCGTGGCTGTCCAAAATACTGGCAATCTTGACGAGAAAGAGGGAACGATGCCTTACAGCCGCCTTTCTCAACCCAAGCGACTTTTTAAGATGGGGGATTTCACTCCCCAGAATTCCCCAGCCGCCCGTATCATCCGTCTCCTGCTCTGCTGGCTCCTTGGCCGCAGTCCTCCTTCACCTGCTGGCTGGGGAACTGGCAGAGCACGGAGGTGACGTTGCTGGCGTACTGGGCCATCACTTTCCGGATGGACTTCTCCACAGAGGTTGGGATCCGGCCCAGCGTGCTCGTCATGATCTCCTGCAGCTCCAGCAGGGGAAGGGAAGGGTCCCGGAGGGTCCTCATCAGCTTATCCACCCATTCCTTGATCTGAGTTGGGGCAAAAGGAGGTTCGAGGATTCAGAGATCAGGTGAGTGAATCCCTGAAGGTGTAAGCAAGGGAGCGCTGGCCCTCCACTGGTGCCAGACCACAGAAGGCGGAGGGCAAGGGGTCTCCCTTCAGCTCAGGGGATTTGGGGTGTTTAGCAATGGAGACTGGTTGAAAGGAGGACAGGATTTCCCCCCAAAAGCAGCTTCTTTTCTGGCTGAGGGAGGGAAGCTTGTCTTTTCCTTCAGCCTCTTCAACCTGCACCCATTGGTTCTCCCGGCCGTCTTTCGCTGCCTTCCTCCTCCTCCTCCTCCTCTGTGCCATTGAAAGCAAGATCGTCCAAGGGTTTTCCCGGCAGGTCTCAACAAGCCAGGCTACCCCAAACCAGCCTTTGCCAAGCCCGGGTTTTAACAGGCAAGGGTGGAAAAACCTCAGCCACATCTTACCTTGGCAGAGAAATAAGGCTCCGGCAAGCAATACCCGTTCATGACGTTTTGCAGGTTCTCCAGCACGTTGTGGAAGACCTGGTGCAGCTTCTCGCCAAGGATGGGCAGGGGTGGCTGCGGGGAGAGGCCCCCCATGTACAACTGGGCCTGGGGGGAGCATTGGCAGGCAGGGGGCAAGGCACAAAAACGAACAGAAGATTATAATCAGAAAAACCCACCCTTCGGGAGCTTCCTGTCATCTGGAAATGACTCCCAAGGAGTTCTTAATTTATTTATTCATTTTTATTAGACTTATACCCCGCCTCACTTCCCCAGTCAGGGGGAACTCGAGGCGGCTAACAACAGTTTAAGATATCAAATTATACGATATAAAAAGTCTAAACCAACCATCAACACATTCACAAAACATTCAAAAACACATTCAAAAAGGGGGGGGGCACATCAATTCCAGGCCCTCCGACAGAGCCAGGTCTTTGTGGCTTTACGGAAGGCCAGCAAGGTGGGGAGGGTCCTGATCTCCACCGGGAGCTGCTTCCAGAGGGTCGGCGCTCTTAATCCACCCCGGGGGCTCCCAGGCGGCTTTGGCTCTCCCCAAACGGCTTCCGGCTGCTCCGACACTCACCAGGTGAACTTTGGTGGGGTCGTCCAGCTCAAGCCGAGCTACCACGCAGCCCGCCTCCAGCAAGGTGCCCGGCCGTCTCACGTAGCGGACGATGCCCGACTCTTCCACTGTCAAGGATACCACCATCTTCATCACCTGTTTGGAGAGCAACTGAGCTGCACGTCTGGGTGGTTTCCAAAGGATCCCAACAGGATCAATTATGCTTTGAGCGCCCGGAAAGCGGACCACCACTATGCTGCTCAGCAGGCTGGTCCGAAGGAGGAAAAGGCTGGTCCCTTCACTGCCAGCCAGCCGGCAGAGCCAGGACGCTCCCGAAATACGCCTATCGGTCAGGAACCCATCCGGGGAAACAGCCGCTTCCCACGAAGAAAGACCCAGATCCCCCCACCCCCCTGGCCAAGGCAAGAGGTACCTCCATTTCTGCATAGCTGTGACCCTCATCGATGTGGCCCCCGTCCTCCAGCGTATACTGCAGCAGCTTTCCGGCCGAGGGGGCCCGGAGCAAGGAGGTGTCTTTCTCTTTCTCAAAGTCGCAGCTTTTGTTGCCGATTGTGATGCGGTATCTGGAGGTCAGCAGCCAGAGGACGAAGAAGCAAATAACGAAACGAAGTAAAATAAAAATGTGGTCGGGTGTTGCCTCTCTGAAGAAGACGAGAGACCCTCGGACTCTTTCAGCCGAGCTCATCCGGGGGCTCCTCCCTCGGCCCAGAGCCAAGGAACCCACCACAGGGGTCGGTTGTTTGTGGTCTGGGATCCATGGTTAAGTGTGAGCTTTTGCGCATGTCTGGCAGCCCTTTTGTCACCCACCGGTCGGTTTCTTCTTTCATGTAGGTGGTGTAGCTGTTGCCGTGGTAAGACAGCAGGAGCCCCCCATCGTTCAGCCGGTGCACGTCGATCTCAATGTGGGTGCCGTTCATTATGATGACGTAGGTGCTCAGGGACTGGCGGGCGACCTGTCAGAAAGGGCCTTTTTTGCTTCCCTTCCGAGGGGAGGTCCGAGCGCAAAGGCTGATGGTTTAAAAAACCACAACTCCCTCCCCATTCCTTGTCAAATCTTCCCATTTCACCCCATGGAAATCGGGGCCACACCTACCTTAAGCACATATTTGGTGTCTTCGTAAATAAGTTCTACATCAGCAATATTCAGGAGGGAGGCTGCTGGCAGGACCTGGCCCCTGAAAAACCAGCCGGGCTTATTTTATGCTTCGGAATCAAAAGTTAATTGTCTGCTGAGGGTCAGAAAAGGATTCCCAAACATGCTTAGAGGAACCCAGCCCATCCGTCCTCTCTGACGCTTTCCAAAGACTCCCAGGATGGCTTACAAACGTAACACCGGATATTAGGTACTAGGAAGACCATCCTCCACAAATCATCCCAGCACATTTTAATCGCTGGTAACGCTGTAATGAATGCATTTTAAAGCATTTGCACTTGTGAGACCCGCAGAGATCCGCTGGTGGCTCCATAAACTGCATGAAATGGCTTGGACACCAAGACGGCCGTTTACCTCTCCAGCAGGTGCAGGAAGTCGTCCATGCAGGTCCTAAAGGAGGCATCTGCCACGTTGAGGGCGCCACAGACCACAGCCAAGATCGTGTCTGGTTTCTCTGCCTGCCAACAGAGGAAGAATCTGCTCATGTGGGAAAACATCCACATACGAGGATGAATCTTTCCATGCAAAACGTAAAGGAGTAAATCCAAATAAAAAAAGTGGCATCAGAAAGAGAAAATATGGGCCCGGGTCTCTTGAAAAAGAAGGCTCAAGGGGTACAAGCCCTGTTTGCTACCTGCACTTTTTCAGCTATCAGATGATCGAGCCAGCTGGTGTCCGTCTCGTTCGTCTGGAAACTCTCGGTCTCCAGCAACTTAACCAGGTACTCGACCGTCGTCCGGAAGTCACCACGGATGGACAGCTCCTTTAAGGCGACCACCAAATTTCTGAAAGCCAAGAAACGAGATGCCTAAAGTCCCAACCTGCTCTGCTCCTCTCAATCCCAGGGGGGTAAAAGTGACACCCCAGCAAAAGGAGGTGAGTTGACAGGATTAGGTCTCTTTTGGGATGGGTGACCCTCCCAGTACAAGTGGGTCGTTTCAGCAAAGCAGGAAGTAGAACCCAGGGGGGTGGATGGAGTGGCTGAGTGCCCCATGGAAGGAGAGCCAAAGGAGAGTCCCAGGGGCCGCCTGGGGAAGCCCCCCGTAAGGTTTCCATCACCCAGGAAAGCCCAAGCGAAGGCAATACTGACGAGATGGCCTCCTCGCGGTTCTCTCCCCAGGAGAAGCAGTGTCCAAACTGGGAATCGGCAAATTCGTGCAAGCCACCCGCGGCCGCCACGCTGAAGTATCCCCAGACGTTCTTATTGCTGCGGAAATTCAGTTCTTGCACGGTGCCAGAGCTGGGCTTGAAACCCTGCAAGGTGCAGCAAAAGACAGGTAACAGTGGGGGGGGGGCAGGAAAGGACGACACGGTCACCTTTGGGGGAATTGAGGCCACATCAAGGCCCTCAAGAGCCACACGGGCTGCCCTTGGCACGGCTCCAGAGCCAAAAGGGAGAAGGCATCGGAGCAGGTGGAAATTCTAAAGCCCCCTCCCAGCCCCTGGGGTCTGGTGGTAACAGCACCAGAATTTTCCTTCTTCCCTTTCAGGGTCACCCAACTACGGGGCCGCCCAGCCTTTCTAGGCCTTCGCACAAGACGCGAGAGGTTTTGAACTCCACTGACTTCATCGGGATTTTCACTGGTGATTCGTGCTGCTATGACGTGGCCCCTGGGGACGGGAGCGTTGCTGGGGGCCTCAAAAGCGATGGGATGGTCCCCCCATGGGGACTCTCCGTAGAGAGCTCGGATGTCCTTTATTCTGTGCAACGGGACCCCCATGGCAATCTGAGAGGAGGGAAAGACAGGAAGGGAAGCAGGCGAGAAGAGTTCGTTAGACGTCTCAGGGCCTCCTCTGAAGGGGCACAGAAATCGCGTAGCAACGTAAGCTACGTTCCTCTCTCTCTGACACGCTTCGGATCGGCCGCTCAATCGAAACTGGCTTGAGGGCAGGAATACCTGGAGCTGAGCAGCCGGTAAGTTGACGTCAGCGATCATTTCTGTGCACGGGTGTTCCACCTGCAGGCGGGGATTCAGCTCCAGGAAGTGGAAGCTCCCCCCTTCGCTATAGAGGTACTCAACTGTCCCGGCACTGACATAGCCCACCATTTTGGCCAGGCGCACAGCGCACTGCGGAGAGGAAATACAACACAGCTGGGTTAGAAATACGTCTTGGGACGCTATTCAAGAACCATGGCTCCCGAGGAGCGAGGGGTTGTGTTTCCAAGCAAAGCAGGGGGTGCGATCTCAAAGAATTTGTTACCGTATGCAGAGACCCTCTTTGCTAGGGCATTGCACTTGCGCACCTTCTCCATGTACTCAAAGACGGCCGGAGGAGCCACGGTGGCCGGGGCTTCCTCGATGATCTTCTGGTGCCTCCGCTGGATGGAGCAGTCCCGGCTGAACAAGGAAATGGCGTTGCCGTACTGGTCAGCCAAGACTTGGACTTCAAGATGGCGGGCGTGCTGCAAGAACTTCATCACGAAGATGGGGGACCCGGGGACCTCGCTCTGCACCTGTTGGACGAAGGGAAAGAGAATATCTCCATCTTCCAAACAGCTGGCTAAAATCCAGGGAGAGATGCACTGGGACAGCACTCTGGGTTATCAGGAGGACAAGGATAAAAACCCCTTAATTAATTCAAGTCAAAGAACTGCTCTCTCAGCGTGGAATTTAAAGGAAGCCAAGGAAAGAGGATTTCGTAAGCTATGACCAAGTCCAGGCTGGGATTCCTTCTTTGGAGGGCTAGGTGGGTGCAGGAAACCCTGAAAACCCTGGCCCAGGAGAGTCCCACCCCCTCCTTACCTGCCTGAAGCGGGCAGGGAACTCCTCCACCCCTTCCACGATTCGGATCCCTTTGCCGCCACCCCCCTCGGAGGCCTTGATCATCACCGGGTAGCCGATTCTCTTGGAAGCCTGAGAGTCGAGAGAAGGGAGACAGAGGGGGGAAGGCAGAGTCAAGGGGTGAAGGAGGCTCCTCGGGAACCCCCACCTGAGCTTCCCCTCAAAGGCCTCGGGCTGCCCAGACTGACTCAGCCTTCCTCAAATGCGCCTGGCCAGGCCTGCTCCAAGGACATGCAACCTTGGCATTCAACGCAGAGGGCATTCGGCCTCGCCACCTGCTGGAATATGCAGGTCCGTCAATAGCTGGATTATACGCTTGGCACATATTTCCTAAACTAGCAAGATAAAGTGGCACGAAGTCATGTGCTTAGCGGCCAACCGTTTCATAATGTCTGTAGCACCTTGCACAAATTCTAAGGACATGTGAACAGAGTAATCCTGAAAGGACAAGATTCATTACCCATTTATTAATTCCTACACATTTTGATCCTGTATTTTACATTTTAAACAGTATGTGTCATAGAGTATACATTATACTGCCTGGTCTGTTTCGTTCTGCAGCCAATGCAAGATCCACCAGAAGCCCAAAGGCAGGATGGCTTAATCCAGGGAACCTGCTTTCTTCCTCCGCGCATAGTTGCCCCTTACGACTTCCCCTCTCTGCTGATATTGCTGTCAATAACGGTAACCCATTCGAAGGCACCTGGGGTGCCTCCCGTTACCTCTAAGCCTTCTTCCACGTCCCGCACACAGCCCTGCTGATAGGTTTCCAAGGGGACGGTGAGCGTCCCCATCTGCTGCTTCTCCTCCTGGATCCATTCAGCAACCAAGTCTAGGAAAAGAAACCACAACGAAAGTTTAAGGGCAACGGCTACTTCTTTACAATTGAAGCTGAGGCTTCATCGCGCCTCAGAATAATGCAAGGAACCAATCAGAAGGCAGGAAAGGGAAGAGATTCCTGTCATGCAGCCCTTTCCCGATCCCGTGAGGTCTGGGGCGGCCAAGAGGGAAGCGGGCATCACAGCTGCAAGACCCCAGGTAAAAAGAGGGCGCAGAGCAGCAAGGGGGCAGGGGGGGAGTCCTCTTACCACTGCCACTCCAGGGCAACGTTGGAATGTGGATGGTTTGGGCCACGATGGTGGAAGCTACTTTGTCCCCCAAGGCCCACATGGCTTCACTGGGCGGGCCTAGTGAGCAGAGGAAAGAGGCTCAGCTGACATTTGGGGAGAATGTCTTTGGGAGAGGCCTGCATGAACTCGGCTGGAATGCTGGAGGCCCAGACAAAAGCAGAGGAGCTCAGCTATTCATAGGCAGGATTAGAAAGAGCAGCGGGGAGCTCACTCACACCTGTTTTGAGGGACGGGCATTTAACCTTGATTGCTCAAGGAGGTTTGGGTCCCGTGGCTCCAGTAGAAAAGCTAGCCTGGCTAGGCCCTTTACAGGTTTGTAGAAAGGCAGATCTCTGCTCCAAAAGGGTAAACTTTGTTCCAGAAGAACAAGAACAAATTCTGGGAAAGAAGATCTATTTTTTTTTACTTAGCAAGAATGAAGCATGACATTTCAAGAGGTTGCATGGGAAGCGTGCACAAATCCAGGCATGGCAAGGATGCCTGGGGAAAGGGGAGTCTGTGGGTGGGAGAGCAGCAGCACCTGGTGCCAACACAAACACACCCACCTAGGAGAGAAATCCCGTGTTTCTGCAGCAGCTCCGGAAGTTTGGGGTTTTCAGAGGCATGTCCCCAACCAGCCCAGACGGCCTAGGAGGAGAACATCTAAGTGATCCTTTGCACCAGATCCCAAAGGGATCCCTTTGGCAATTCTATATTTTCATAAATTCCGTTCTACTCTTACGTTAATGTCCCGCTTTTTCTACCTGCTCTTTGCTACAGAATTCACGGCAGCCCAGGAGAGACGGGAAACTCTGGGAATTACCTGCACGGGAATTCTCTTTGAGATATCCACGATCAGCTCTACGTTGGCGTAGTTGTTGTTGTTGGTTCCCCCGGAGACGGGCACGTAGTGGTCTGCCATTTTGATGTATTCTAGAAGAGGAAGGGCCTTCAGCTGAAGGGCGAGGAAGGGGGCCGGCCGGGAGCCCTGGGGAACGGAGGAGAAGGCGGCCTCGGCTGCCTACCTGCATTGGCCTTCAGGTCCTCAGGTGTGACCATCACCACAAACCGGATGGCCCGCTCATTCCGGAACATCTCGTAGGCCCACCTGCGGATGGAGCGCATGCACTTCACGGCCGCAATGCCGTTGTTGGCGATCAGGACCTGGGGTGGGGCAGAAGCCGGGCACAGACCGGTCATCCCTCCAGGAAGTGCGCCGGACGAGATGGTGTTAGAGCTCCCCAAAAGAGGACGGGGGCTCTGTGGCAGAGGACAAACTCAGTCCCTGGACCGGACAATCCAGCGCATTTTAGGAGGCTCCAGGGCTCCTTCCCAGCCCAGCCACAGAACCCTTCGGCCTTTCCGCTGAGCGGCTGGAATATCTGCCTGGCCTCTTAATACGTACTGGGCTTTATATCGAAGGCGCGTACTTAATAGGCAGCCATTCCAGCTGCATCCCGGCAGCCCCAGGGGAGCCTGGCTGCTTCTTCAGCAGCCCTACCTTTTCAATCACACGGTTTCCTCCAAAACGAGTCACGAATTCAGCAGGAGACGCCACCGTGAAGTCCCTGTGGAGGTCCAGTTTCCGCTGCTCCCGCCCTTTCTTCATCAGGTACATCCCCGACATGCTGGGCCTGGAAGGAGGCGGAAATATTTCTATCGATTCCATCCCTAGCTTAAGGCTGTTGCTCAGGGAAGGATGCGAGGCGCACCTCGGATGGCTCGGAAGCTGCTCCTGAGACGGCTGGAGAACAGCCGCCAATTGGAGGGCAGCTGATGAAGGCGGAACGAGCTCCTTCATGAAGGCGAAATTGCTCCACTAATTTGTGCCACCAACAGCCCTCTCTCTCCCGGGCGTCTTGCCCCTTGCTAAGCGCCTTCCTCCCACCTTTTCAGTCAACAGACTTTTGGTAAAAGGTGGCCCTTGTCACCCAAAACACACCCGTCTTACGACCCCACCGTAGGTCTTCCTTTTGGAACACCTTCGGTTAGGCTGGGGTCCTTCAAAAGCAGTCCAAACAGGGAACGTGGACTAGGGCAGGCCAAAGTGAGAACCAGGCTAGGAAGGAAAACTTCCGATGATAAGCTGTGCGAGATGGGCTTGTTTTCAAAACGGGACGGTTTTGCTGGGGAGCATTTCCTGGAAACATTGCTAGAAAACAATCCCTGAAAAGCGAAGGCCTCGTGCAGACGAAATTTGCCTTTGAAATTGTTTTGAGAAACTCTCTGTAAACAGTTGTGGGCGTCTGTGGCGGCTGAAGGACAAAAGGGCGCCTAAGCTTAGAGCTTTTGGAAACACCCGCCCAGGAAACGTTGGTTACTCCCCCCTTTCGGGAGCCGTTTTCTCTGCCCGCTTTCCAGGAGGGGACAATTCTCAGCCCCCCAAATGGCCATCAAGGAAGAGCCCCCAGCAGCCGCTGCTGCCGGCATCTCCCCCTCCCTGCCCAACCTCTGCAGAGGAGCTGCTGCCGCCAGCGGACTCTGCAGGAGCCCCGAACGGAGGAAGGAATGTTGGCTGGTTATCTCAAGTTGTCCCCTTTCTCCTTTCCCCCAAGGCTGCTCAACAGTTCGGAGGCTTCAGCTGCCAGACCCAAAGCGAGTCAGGATCCCGCTGGCCGGTACTGACCTCCAGGGTGCTGCCCCCAGTTCCGGCCTGCGGCGTCTTCCTCTCCTCTCCTGCTGCTTTGGAGCCCCCAGAGAGACAGGCAGGAGCCGAGTCGGAGGCCACCTCTTCCTCCTCCTCCTCCATTTCTGGGACTTCCCCCCTCCCCTTGGCTTCCCCTTCCCCTGCGGGCGAGGGGCCAGATACGACTCAGCCGCTCCCCAGCAGCACCCCCAGGTGGCTCAAGGGAGGAAAAACCTCCTGGTACGATCTAAACATCTGGCCGACTGTGTGACAGACCATAAAATGCAATCCTTGGGGTCTCCTCGATCGCTGATTTAGTGATCAGCTGAAAGACTATCCTTGGCCGTTGGTCCCGAGCAGCCTCTGGTGCTCAGATTGCTGATAAGCCTTCCTTATCAGCACTGTAGAGCTCATTTAAGGGCACCAGGAACTGATCTGTTCTCTTTGTAGTTTATGCCTTTATTGTAGGGGCAAAGCTCTTGAAGAAAAATAGAAAGGAAGATATCAACACATAAGATAATCTACGGAGGGGGGAGAAAGGGGCAGAATATACCTACTATGGAAGGAACCAGCCGATAATTCTCTGCGCTCTCATCACCAGGATTTAGGGCTTCTGGGATCTGCATGTCCTCTTGCTCCTCACTATTTTAATTTGCACATCAGGTTCCCAAACTTCAAAAAGCCATTTAAAAGTGTCGGGAGCATTTCCCAGAAACACCACGCGGTTCCAGTTCTCATCCCAAGACCCGTCGCTGTAAGTCCTTAATGCCTGCACCAATAACCGCAGATCGGAGAGCCAGGCGGAGAGGATTTCTCTCGACATCCAGCTCGAGGTGTGGAGACCTTCTGCCGGGCTTCCCTGGGTTGGTGCCCGAGGCCTTTGGGGGCTTCAGCAAACCTAAACCCAACGGCTGCAGACAGAGCGATGGCAGCCACGCTTCCTGGCTTCGATACACGGAACATGGGAAGCTTGTAATGCTTGAAACACGTGGGGTAAATTAAAGAGATTACAACAAAACCCAAAGAGGGTGTTTGCTCAGGTTACTGAGTCAGCCAGGAGAAATGACACACAGAGAGATAAGCTGTTCCATTGAAGCTTTTTTTTAACGTTTTATCAGACAGTCGCAGTACTTATGCGGTTCCATTTTAACCTCTGGCTGAACACTGCATTCTCCTTTTCTCGAGCCCGATAGAAATGTCCCAAGTTCAACAACTTGCATTTTTAGAGCAAGAGGCCAAGAAAGCAGATGCTAAGGGCGCCCGACTGCGTTTAACGCAGCTTAACCCGAGACAAATGTGCCCAGGACTCTGTTCAGCTGCAGTTCGAGGCACATTTACTGGCGTGTCCCTTGGCATATTTATTTATTTATTTTATTGGATTTATACCCCGCCTCTCTTCCCCGGTCATATCATACGGTATCAGGACATTCTGGCTGCTGAAGATGGCAGGGACTGTTTTGCCTATGACACTGTACCTTCTGGTGGGTTTCCAGCTTGAGAGCCCCTTGGAGCCCCCTGGGGTGGCAGCAGTCAACAACTCTTTCTAATCAGGAAATGAGCTTGAATGGCAGTCACACAAATAGTGAAAACACACCAGCAAAGATGGCTCGAATGTAGATCCGAGCTACTAAAAAAGGGATTGCAGAACAGGGGCGTCGATCCCAACGTCTCCTGAACTAAGTCACATTTAACCAAATATTGGGAAATGAGGGACCCTCCCTGAATTGGCTCCCCCCAAAAGTTTAGCGCAGGGAGGCCAAGCCAGCCGCGTGACCACGTTGCCTACCTCATGATGAGGCTCGCTTCGGAGTCCATGCAGGAGGCGGAGGAACCGGGATGGGCCAGGCTGCTCCGTCTCCTCCTGCCCCTCGGAAAGGCCCCTCCGGCTACCAGCTCCTCGTCCGAAGAGTTGTCTTCAAAGGAGCCCAAGACAAACTTGGCCATGGCTTGCTGCTTCCTCCGGGCAGGGCTGGCGGCCTGCTCGTCCAAGGACAGCGAGTGCATTTGCTTCAGGAGCTGCGTGGAGGACCCTCGGGCAAAGCGGCTCACAGGCCTGCTGGAATCAGCGGCCGGACACAGCACACAGTCCGAGGAAGAGCGGCCAATGGGGGGCTTGAGTTGGCAGGAGGGGTCTGCGGACATCTGGGGGCACGGAGGGGGCTGGAGCGATGGGCTTGCAGGGGCCTGGCTGGGCTCTGAGGACACGGCCTCTGTCTCATTCCCCAGGGACTGTGGAAGGAGTCCGCTGGGAGGCAGCTGCTGGACTTCGGGAGTGGCCGGCTGCTCAAGCTTCAGTTTTTTCAAACCAAGGGGAGGGCTTTTGGCCATCTTGGTCCAAACCAGCCACAGCCCAAGCAACAAGGCCACGAACGCTAGCAGAACCATTCAGGAACCCTAGAAAGAAGAGAAGACCAGCCCTCAGTGGGGGAAGGAATACTGGGGCGCACAGGGTGTGTGGGGACTCAGGGCCTTGGACCTGAGAGGGCAGCCACTTTGTAGAAGAGAAGGAGATGCCCCTCCCTCAAGCCAAAGGGATTGATTGGCCTCGGGAGAAGTGGTGGCACTCCTGTGTGACGCCCAGAACGAGCAGGAGAGCGGCCCCCTAAAGCTCCTGGCTTGCGGCCCATGGCAGCTCCGACATATGCCAACCTTCTCAATAATGCATCCACCACAGGCTTCCAAGGACTCAAACAGCCATTCTTTCGCAACTCAGAGTTGGATTTCGCTGCCGAGTAAAGAGGCCGCGTGTAGCAATGGAGCGAGTTAGGCCTCCCACACCATGTTGAAGCCACCCCGGCAAGCTCTGCCTCTTCAGCTGCAGGCTTGCACGCACCTCAGTGCCTCCCAGAAGGTCCGCTTCCCCGAGGCCCAAAATTCCTGGCTGCCCAGGCAACTGCTCGCTCTGCCTGGGCTATAAAGGAGCCTGCTATTTTTATCCTCCTCAAACAGCATCCAGGCTGGCGGTGGTCCTGCCCCAAGACCCCAGACTTGCAGAGGAGGCAACTCCCCTGCCGCCCCTCGGATCCAGCCTCTTTTGGAAAGACCCCCCGCCCCTGCGCTGGAGGACCCTCCCTTGCCTTGAAGTCCAACACCTAGAAAGTGACCTTTCTCCTACATCAACAATCAACATTTTAAAGGACGCACGAAGTCTTCCCCTCTGCCCTGGATGAGGGTTGCTGGTTTCCACTGGCATTCAGGTTTCCGGTCTCAATCACAGGGCAGTCAAGGAGGTCCATTTGCCCTCCAGCGTGCAGCACCCGAGCCAAATTAATGCTCCTTCGCAAGTGGTTCCCAATTCAAGGAGTAATTTCCTTCCTTTTGATTATTTTAACACTGCTTAGCCCCAAATCTTACTAAACTGAATACGATTTCCCAAGAAAGGGATCATAAAACTACGATCTCAGTTCAATCAAAACCTGAATCTTTGCTAATTGAGCAAATATTTAATATTTATTAAGAAGAGGGGAAGGAAATCCACATGATAGTAATAATAAAAAAGAAAACAAGATAAACTGATTTTCTGCCAACCTGTTTTAAACAAAAATACTCTTAAGAGCATCTTCTGTCCCATGAAAGCCATTTTCAAAACACACCAGAACCCAGAATTGAGAGGTTCCTTGGCGGAACAGCAGAGAGAGACCTACATTTGCTAAGTTCTGCATCTAATGAATTATCTAAAGCTGCTTTAACTAATTGCAACGCAATCCTTTCCAGTTTTCTCTAGTCCATTAATATACTTTCTAAAAAAAATCACTTTCTGACAAGGAAATTAGCTTCGGCTCCTCAGCAGCTGCAAGTCCAGGAATGTGAAGATTAGCTGAATCTTGCCTGGACATCCACATCCACACAACACACACAATTATTTGCATGTTCACACCATTAGCGCTGAGCAAAGTAGCAGGTTAGTGGGATAACAAACAAAATGCACAGTTGCCAATAGAACATGCAAAGTCTTCATGAGTAGAAACTTACTAATAAACGATAAAATTCCCAAATTGAATAACTTTATTACAGCCAGCAAGCTGATATAAAGCCTTCTGGCCGAGATGAAGGGCAATAGTAACATTAGGAAGGGGCGGCTCAATCTCTTTCTGTGCTGGTCGCACCCCCGAATATTTAAATATTTTGGCTTTTGTCTACTTACATCTCCACCTTACATCCACTCCAACCCCAGCACCCCCGAACCCAGAGCTTCCCGGTCTGAAGGAAGATCACACCCTGGTGTTGTGTTTGTATGGAAATTTCTTTCTTGGCCCCGGGAGGCTGGAGGAGGCTGGAGCAGCGGGTGCCAGGTGGCAGGGCTCCATGGCATTCTCTCCGCTGTCTGCCCAGGAGGGCAGTTGGGCTCTAACTGGGGGAAAGTTCGCTTACCCAGGATAAAAACTGACAACTGCTTTGGACAACGCCGGCACCTCCAAAGGTTACGGAATACCAAACAAATGTGGTCAACAACGACGACTTCTAGCATCTCCCAAGGAAATGGAGAGAAAATAAAAAGGGGACCGGACAGTTGTGCTTAAGATGACCTTTTCCTTTGCCAATAAACACACACACACACACACAAGGAGAGTGTGAAGGGAGCCGTCCCCGTTTCCTCCGCATCGTGTCTGCATTATTCCAAACGGCAGCAAAACCGGCGGGAGGGGCGGCCCCGGTTATTGTCCGCGAAAGCCCCGGCCTCGGCCCCCGCCCCGCGCAGGGCCCACCTGCTCAGCCGCCCGGCCGCCTTCCCACGCAAACCTCCCACCGGGCAGGCGGAGCCGCCCCGACCCAAGCCGTCCCGAGCGCGGCGGGGCGCAGGGGAAGAGGCGGGGCTCTCGCAATTGCCGTGGCGGGCTACCGCGCCCTACCTTCGGCGGGGGCTCCGCTCTCGCGCCTGGCCGGAGCAAGCAGAGGAACCCGAGCAGCCGCGGCCCGAGCGGCCCCCGCGGGCGCTCCAGGGGGAAGCAGCCGGGCGCCTCCCGCTGGCCGGATGTGGCCTCTGGGCAGACCCCCATTGCAACTACTGCCAAGCCCATCCTCCGCGGCCCTAAGCCAGCCCCCTGCCCCCCCTCCAAGGGCACAGCTGGCCCCTTTGAAGGCCTGGAGAGCTCCCTTTGCCCAGAGCCCCCCTTCCCTCCCATTGGGCCTCCATCCCCTGGCAAGCCCCAC
>JANHGC010007306.1:0-10521 GCA_027560395.1 Boaedon fuliginosus
CTTCTTCTTCTTCTTCTTCTTCTTCTTCTTCTTCTTCTTCTACTCCTCCTCCTCCTCCTCCTCCTCCTCCTCCTCCTCCTCCTCCTCCTCCTCAGCGTGGTTGTTACAGGTGCCTCAACCTAGTAATGCCTACCTCTTTTATGCAGATCCATTTTCCTGTGAGTAGATAAGATACCAAAAATATTCCCACCAAAATAAAAGAACTGTTCCCATAGATCCGAAGACCTAATTTTCTTTCATCCTATTCTCTTTTGTAGTGGATGGAAATCAGTGGTATTAAAGACCAAGCTCAAAGACAGAGCTTTTGCAATGCTCTTTTTACTGGTGGAAGCATGGAGCATAAGTTCTATGAGGCCATAAAATTCCTCATGCTATACCAAGTAATAGACGCTTATGAACGCTTGGCCAGTAACCAGGAAGGCATTCCAAACTTTTTTAGTGACCTTTTGAGACGGGATACGTCTTTGGACCCATTAAGTTATATGATGAATCATCTGAACTCGATAGGAGACAGAAAAGGTCTTGATCAGGTAAATGCAGAACAAAATGTAATAAAGTTTGCCATTAAAAAAGAACTTAGGAGGCTTAAACTTTTACTTCTAAGCTGTCCAGAGCAAGAAAAGTAGCATTAGACTAAAATTGTATGCAGTATTTTTAAATCACAGGGCTTAATAAGCGATCAGTTTTCTCTTTCTGCTTATTTTGCAAGTTTTCTTTATTTGTATTTTTCATATAGAAGGAAAAAGTCATGAAGGGGACTGAAGCTACATCTTCTGGACATTTTTGGGTTTTTTGATACCAGATAAAGGCTTTTTTATTTTCAGTGACTTTTTATATATCATAAAAACAAAAAACGTAGGATCCAAACTGATTGGTCACTGGGACCAGAGTTTTTGTCTTTGGGGCTTTCAGACTGATGCTGGAGCCCATCTTCACAGAACTTGGACGTTCAATTTTGCAGCTACTAAGATTGTCGGATGAGCAGGTACAAAAACTGCCAGGGAAGTGATTGAAGCCTGGGAAACAGACCTCCTTGTGAATCAACAGGAGTGCTGTCTTATCACCAATTTATCAAGTACTGGACACCCAATGACCTAATAGCCAGTCATCAACACACCCCCAATCAGCATCTAAACAGCCACATACACCATATAAATACCACTCACAGAACAGCACACACTCTGCTAGAGAGAAGTTGCGCTCCAGCACGAGTCCGAAAGCTCGTAAGACAAAACCTCTGGTCCCAGGTTGGATCCTGCAATATTATCCCGGGACACGTACATTCACCTTCATTCGTAAAAAGTATTATATGGGGAATCTGCTTTTACCTTTTGCCGCAATTAGTTAACTTCTTTGTGTGTGGAATGGCAGTGAAGATCCCCCTGCCCTGCCCATTAATTTTAGAAATAAAATTCCTGACATGTCACAAATATATTAACTTGATTGGCCGCGCCTTTTTCCCTCAGGGTGTCTCTGCTTGTATATTTGGTCACATTTTTATTGCTTTATTTAAAGGTCTGAATTAGTACAAATTTTTATTGATCTAGTTTGAAGCATATATTGCTTGAAATGGGAGGGGTTTGGCATGGCTCAGAGGGAAGTGAATTACTGTCCTTCCTTCCCAAATCAACATGTTTTATGCGCTCATGTGCATCAGAAGCTAAGATAGAGACACTAGAGGGGGGAGTAGCCAAATCGACCATCTTAATTATGAATTAATTTACACGAATTGTACTTTATAATTTGTCTTTTCCATAGGTTGTGAGTTTCTCTTTTTTTTCCCCTCCACAGATGGATCTATTTCTTCTCGAGCATACTCTTGAAGTAAAAATAATAGTTTACAGGTTGTGTAAGATTAATACCAAAGATTTCCTAGAAACGTACACAGATGAGTATCACAGGGATTGGCATGAGGTCCTCCTTGTAACTGAAGACGACCGTCATTATCACATTCCTGTTGTTAAGCTAACTACTTGAGGCTGACAAATATTTCCACATCAAATCCTTCTGAAGAAATGTGTTCGGATGAATGGCATGCTGTATTTAATAAATATATCTAAATAAAACTATGTATGAAACAAGTTATTGGCCAGGCTATCTTAAAGTTGAATCTACTCCCATTTTTTTTTTATTTGTGAGAAATAAAATGATGAAACCATGTATTTCAAAGTGAAGTTCTCACTACCAATAGGCTGAAGGCTTTAGTTTATGGTATAACCTGGATATTATAATACCAATTGACACAAGATTCTGTGTTTGTGTTAAGATCCATTTGTATTAGAGACAAAAGTGCCACAAACTTTAACAATAATAATTCCTTAACTTCCGGTAAGTAAACTGTCATTCTAAGACAAACGTGATCGAAGGATCTTTAATAAAAAAAAAGCTTCCATATTTCCCCTTAAAGATTTCAGCAAACTATAATGTAAAATACATACATGTATAATATCAATAGTAACACTGGAACACTCAAATCTCTAATCTCTAGAGATTAGAGAAAAAGAGATATGTCCGCTTATATACAACACTAAGCTAAAAGTTGATTTGTTTGTTTTTTAGCTTGGTGTGATAACTTACAAACTACAGTGCACTGACCCCTTTATCGGATTTGTGCTTACTGTTACACATCTGAGAGGCTGTACAATATTTTCTGAACTTAGTCATTGGAATTTAAGCTGCTGCACAAAAATTGTTCTATCAGTTTCTTCAGAAACCTTAAAAAATTACCTCAAACTATTTATTTTACTAAAAAAATACCCTGATAATTTATCGTACAATGTAAAGGCAAAAAGCATGTCATATTCTTATTGTACAGTCCAACTAAACATTTTCTCAATCAAGTAGCTGGTAGTTTGTTATTGTTGTAACAATTTTTTACAGCCTGTGGACTTTTAATCGGCCAAATCACTTTTGCAAAATTGCCATGTTGCATTTTTAACAAATTATTTCTATATAGTATGTATATCCGTAAGCATAACTGAGAGCTATGTAAAGCTATTATTTTAATAATACATTGGTATAATTTTGCAGCTTGCATTATTCCATGTCTTGTATTTGTTAATGATTATTGAAAGTGTTGTACGGCCACTGAGGCCCCAGCTTTTGTTACTGAAAGTTAGTCTTTGTATAAAACACGCAAATTAGCTAAGTACGATTTGGCCCAGTAGCCATTTTCTACAGTAGCCCTTTCCAGCTTACAGCCATGGAAAATTATTTGAATACAGTTCCTGTTATCTCTCAGTGAAGGTCAGTTCTGGATGAAAGTGATGGAACTATGGTCCAGCATGCCCAAAGATAAGGTGGGAAGGTCATTCTGTACTTTTGTGGAATTACAGCATGCACACAGTCATTTTGCAACATACTGGAGCACATTTTTATGATTTTGGTTTTATATTGTTTTAATCATTCTGATTTTATAGCAGACTTGGAAGGATTGGCTGTTCCTCTTGCATCTTTGCAAGGCATTTGTAAATCACTCAGCCTCAGTATAGTTTAGTGTTTAAAATGAAAGGCTGGGCACCATGGCCTTTTGAGAACAGAACATATTCACAGAGGTAGTCCACGACTTACCACCACACTGAACCCAAAGTTTCTTCTTGCTGAGCGAGATACCTGTTAAGTGAGTTTTGCCCCATTTTATGGCCTTTTCTGCCACATTTGTTAAGTAATTAAGTTATGCAGTTATTAAGTGTGTAACAGAGGTGGTATTCAGCCAGTTCCGACAGGTTCCGGAGAACCGGTAGTGATCATTTTGACTGATTCAGAGACCCTGCAAATACTCTCTGATTGGCCGACAGCATAGCCACGCCCACCAAGCCACACACATAGAACCGGTAGTAAAAAAATTGAATACTACCACTGGTGTATAACTCCATTGTTAAGTGAATCTGGCTTCCCCATGGACTTCGCTTGTCGGAAAGTCACAAAAGGGGTCATAGGACCACAGAGATGCTGCAGTGTCATAAGTGTGAAAAAAATGGCTATAAGTCACTTTTTTCAGTGAACTGTTGTAACTACCTGCATACGATTAGTAAAACCATGGAAATTTACTTCTGAGCTAACTTTGCAAATGATGCATTATGTGGTTATGATTTATAATAAGAACTTATTCGGCACAAAAAAACAAAAACAAATGAAGATGCGAAAACCAAGATACGAAATGGTTCATTTTTTTAATATATTTTCAGAATTGCCAACAAATTAGCAACTACAATGTTTTCTTTTTTTAAAGATTAAACAGGGATGTGAAAGAAGGAAGTTAGTGTTCAAACACGATAGTCAGCATGCCTGGCTGACATTTAGTGAAGCCTTTTAAAGTCTTTTTAAACTCAGAGGCAGAAGATATAAGGATCATGGGGCAGGTGGGGGAGAGGAGTTAGAAGGAGGCTGCTTCCTAGTACAGTTAAAGATGAATCTACCAAAAAAATAATAAGTCACTTATAGAGTTTAGACAAATATTTCCTATATGGGAGAGTAATGTTTTAGTTTTTGTTTTTGTTTTTAGCATGGACATTCAATTCAATTAGTCCCTGCTTTCTGTTTGAACTGCTAATCAAGCCAAGCCAAACTTTTTTACTTGCTCACTTTTTCCCTAAAACACAAGGGGGGAAATTCAACTTGGGTGACTATTATTCACATCAGGAATATGGCTAAAATAAATGTATGCAGTAGTACAACAGGACTCAGGTTTTCCTGATTTCTACCCTGGTGCCTTAACCATTAGGCCAAACTGACTCTCTGCGCCTTGCTGGCGCAGTGGTTAAATGCAGCCCTGCAGCCTCTCTCTGCTGACTTGTTCAGCAGGTTGTCAGATCAAATCTCATGAGGCTCAAGGTTGACTCAGCCTTCCATCCTTTCTAAGGTTGGTGAAATGAGGACCCAGATTGTTTGGGGGCAATATGCTGACTCTGTAACTGCTTGGAGAGTGTTGTAAAGCTTTGATAAGCAGTATATAAAATCTGAGTGCTATTGCTATCCATGTTGTAAGCAGCCCGGAGTCCTTCAGGAATTGGGCGGCATAAAAATGTAATAAATAAATAAAATAAATAATGAATCTTACATTCGGAACAAAAATTTATAGTTGGAGGAAGTATGTTTATTATTCTATGTGTTAATGAGGAATAAGCATCAGAGTTCCTATCAATGGCAATTATTTCATAGATGATATAATTTTCCAAAAGGTTTTATTATCCACTTACCACAGACAGAGCCTCTCACAAATCTCCTTAAATGTGGATTTCCAGGGAGATAGCGGTATTTACATCCAAAAACACTGAGGTTTGATGTGTGATCTCCAAAGAAACGAAGCTGGCGATATCTCTCCCCACAGCGGTAACAGAAGTTAGTGTTGCATTGTGAACAAGTCATATGATCACAGCCTTCTGTTCTCTGAATATGAATCTTTAAAAGTAAAACAGGTGGGAGGGAGGGATAAAAATAATTCCTTTTAAAAAAAGAAAGATTCCACCCAACATTAACTACCTCAATTGTTTTCTGACAAATCATCCAACAAATTCTGAAGAAAGCTACTGTTGTATTAATATGAGAAGCTAAAAGGCTGCTGCTATTAAGGTTTTTAAAATACTGCTTAAAGGCACAAAAATCATAAACCTAAGAGACTGGTTATTTGCTCTACAACAATGACACAACTGTAAGTTAAATTTAAGAAAAAAAAATTAAAGTGCTGCAAAGTTAAGACATTCAAGAAAATTGACAAGATTTTTCAGCAATTCAGACTTCCCAAGCATTCAAACCCTCTCATTCCCAGCCAAGAAGGAAAGTTATTATCCAGTAGACCATCACCAAAGAGTTGCTAGAGAAACTTTCTGCCTAAATCTTTGGATTGAGTCATAGGTTTACATTTATACAGTGACATTGGTATGTTTTGGAAGGTAATTAACAGTATGAGTCTATGCCCAGATATACAGTACATAAACATTAACAAAGACTCTATGATGCACATGAGGACTGCCTCTAGAAAGATTGAAATTTTGGATATTAAAATAATTAAATATATTTAATACATATACATATATGGCCCCCACTAAATTCAATTAAAACTTGGTTCTTTTGATTTTTTCTTATTAATTGATTGTATTTCTAATTTATGAATGTTTGATTATTAAAAAAATCTATTGAGTTATCTATTTATCTGTTGTTATATAAATCGATTGACTACAAAAATAATTCAACTGTTAAAATCCATCTCCTTAAAATTGTAGTATCTTCAAAGTATTTTTAAATTGCACTTGAAAGTTATGATCAAATTGATACAAATTACACCTTCTGGTAAACTATTTATTTATTTTGATCAAAAGCTTTTGAGGAAATTTGATTAATACCATGTGGTAATTAATTCTAGTGCCACTTTATTGTGAATTTCCCCTTCCAAAATACAAAATACAAAAATAACAAATAAATTCAGTATCTTTTGTTAGCTACCACATTTACTATAGCAAATCACTGGAAAACTAAGGTACTTCCTTTTTATGTAGCAATATTTAAAACTTTGAGAAATGGCATTAGAAAGTCTTGAATAACCCCTTATTTGAATTCTCTACTGTACTCAATTTCATAAATTGCAATTTTAAAACAGTAATCTTGCCTTGACATTAAAAATAAAAATTGCAGACTAGATACAAATTGCTAACTAACCTAAGGAAGTAATAATCTGGTATAATTTATAGCGTCTTCTGCAGTAATCTAATAGATTAATTAATTAATTTATAATAAACACTAGGAATGTATATGAAAACAATGCTGAAAATCTGACATGTCATGTTCAAATCAGGACAAAGTGTTCCAAAAATGTATTCCACTTTTGGTTTTATATAATGAATATGCAGTTTGTAAAAACAAGCAGAACCAGTTAGTGGAAACATGTAGCATATTATCCATGTTAGAACATAAAGCACAAGTTTGCTCAATAAAAATTCTTGTGTGTAGAAAGTTCATTTTCACTGAGTTTCAAATGAAGAAACTTGAGATACATTTTATTCCTGCACACAGATTTTAAGTTCTGTATTCGTATTTGAATGAAACAATAGCTGTTTAGCATACAGGCTGCATTATCAGAATGTTTTATTTTCAGACCGTATTTTCCTATTTACTGCCTAAAAACTATTTATGCAGTTTGTTGCAAACATTTTGTATTAATTTTACTTAAATGAATGCAACAACCTCACTGTTTCATTAACTTTTGGATAGCTTCTGAAAAATAAATTTGCATGTTCCAACTTTTCAATATACTATATCTTACTTATTTAAGAGTCGCAATGGTGCACTGGTTAAAATGCAGTACTGCAGGATACTTCTGTTGACTACTGGTTGCCTGCAATTTGGCAGTTCGACTCTTATCAGGCTCAAGGTTGAGTCAGCCTTCCATCCTTCCCAGGTGGGTAAAATGAGGATCCAGATTGTTGGGGGCAGTATGCAGATTCTGTAAACTGCTTAGGATTGCAAAGCACTGTGAAGCTCTATATAAGTCTAAGTGCTATTGCTATTTGTGTAAAAGCACAGATCAGAGAAATAATGCCCATGGGAAAGAAAGCAACCATCAAACACTGATTTCCTCAAAATTTTGGGGGTTAAAATTTTGCAAGATTTGTTTGTTTTTTTCAAGATATTGAGTAATAGAAGGAAGCTCCAAATCATGGGATGCTCATTCCTGAAAATATCATTGACACTTCATATACAGTATGGAAACTAAGTTACACTGTAATTCACCTGTTAAAACAAACATTTTTTTAAAAAAAGAATGTTGTCATGAAAAAAAATTAAAAATTTTAAACAAGAGTTATATGATTTTAATTAAAAAACATTTTCACATAAAACTGCATTGCACTGGTCTTTCTTTAAGAAACATGGGACCAACCTTGGCAATTCAGTTCACCTTTCATCAATAACCAACATTAATATTTTTTTAAAAAACAGTGTTTTTCAATATTGCTAAATGTAGATTTCATCAAAAATGTTCAGTTGAAATTTATTTCACCAACTTCCAATCAGTAATGTCTTGGAACAAAGAAATACATTATCAAATATTATTACCCAGAATAGTGTATCCTCAGAACTTACCATTTAAATATATCTTAGGTTATTCTAAAGAAAAAAGTGTTAGGAAATGAGGGAAGGAAAGGTTATTTGTCTTCTTTTCTTTTCCTGAGAAACAGAATGTTCACGGTTCTAAAAGTCATTGGTTCAATAAAGAGGGTGATAAGAACTGTAATGTCAACAGATGAAAGGGTTTGGTTTTCTCAGTTCGTTTCTTAGTAGGTGTTAGTTCTACTAATTGACTTTGCCCAGGCACCTCAAAGAGTATTGCAAGAACATGCACTGTCTTCTTACCTTGCATTTTGGACATTTTTGAGCATTTCTTTGCCCATGTTCAATTTCACTGGCCCAGTGACGTAGTAGTTTGTCTCCCTTTTTGAACTCTTTGCAGTTGACACCTTCGTGCCAAGGAGAATGGCACTTAAAACACCACACAAATTGGCAGGTTGGACACTGGATCTGTTTAAGTAAAGAGCATAAAGCAATAAACACCTAAACAAATGTCCAATGAATGAGGCTAGGAAAGCATAACTCAGCTCTCCTTTGCACAAAAATGACAGAGGGTTAGATGGTGAAGGCATGTATCAGAAAAACTACCTAATATAGGTAGACCTTGACTAATAACCACAATTGAGCCTAAAGCCTTCTCTGTGGCAGCGCCGGCCCTTTGGAATCAACTTCCCCCCGAGATTAGGACCATCTCCACTCTGCTGGCCTTCCAAAAAGCCATGAAGACCTGGCTTTGTCGGAGGGCCAGGAGGAAATTCCCTCCTGAATGTTTGTTGATTGTGTTGTAAAATTTTTAACTATCGTATCGATTGTTTTTAACTATTGTTAGCCGCCTTAAGTTCCCTTTGACTGGGGAAATGAGGCGGGGTATAAATCAAAATAAATAAATAAATATAAATAAATATTAGTGTCCTAACCAACTTGGAAGACAAAAAGTAAAATATCCATTTATTATTACTAGCTGATGGTGTTAGTTTCATTTATCTTTCTATTGAGCACCAGCTTTTCCTTAGGAAATTGAACAAATATAAAACAAGTTGGAAATTCTCATTATCAATCAATTGAATAATGGTATAGGAAAATACTAATTAATATTCAATATTCAATAGATATAGAAGACAGGCTTTCTTTCAAGTTAATTTAAAAATTAAATTGTAATATTTACATTAATTTACAGTTGTCATGGTATGCCCAATTTCTTTTTGGAATCTTGAGCCCGTTCCTTAAATAATCTTTAAGGAATACAGGAGACGATCTATTGAATGCTTTAGGTATTTTGCTCCTAAAATAGGCAAACACATTCAGTCTTTATTTCTCACCTGTTTTATGCCTTTATTTATTTATGTTCTGCCATCTTGTCCAGTGACGACTCTCAAACAGATTCTAACTTTCTAATAAAAATTTAGATTCTAATACAAATTTAGAAATTCAGCTGTTACATTTATTGTAACATGCAAAATGAAAAACTGGTGTCATATGTTTATCTTTCCTATCTTCATATTGGTAAGGCATTTTAATAGAACTCTATAGCTATTTGTCTGCAACAACCTGAATATGATAAGGAGTGTGGATTTGTTGCAATGGAACAAAAGTCTTGGTAAGATTCCATTAAGATTTCAGCAAGCATCCTATTATGATCTCTGATCAAAGCCAATTCTTTTGCATGAGGCTCTGTATTCATAAGAATGTATACAGCTCTATAGGCTCTAAAAATATTACATAGCAAATCTGTTAACAGAATATTAATTAAGCAGAGGTCAAATTCATTATGTCTTGCTGGTCAAGATACAGACCTATTTTATTTTAATTTTTGAAACATATTTTTTATATAGAATGGATGAGTGCAATGTGGCCAAGTCCTACTACTGCTTGAAATCATAGGCAAACTGTATAACACACAAAGAACCACCTCATAACTACAGTTCTTTTGTTCTAGTTACTTCCCATAGCTACTGAGTATGTCAGGACTGCGAGTTATGTTTGTTTGAATTTATATTGCCTTTCATTCAGGAGTTCAAGGAGCCATAGATAAATCCCTATTTTCCTTTTACATAAATGAGCCCCAGTAAAATGTTGTGTTTAAATTTTAACAGCACTGGGATTTCCATGTACAAGACTGTCCCAGCCTCCAAAGCTCACTGGCACAGTTGCTATCTCTTAGCCCAATATACCTCCTAGATTTGAAATAAAAAGAAAAATGGAAGGCTTTCTGTGTTGACATAAATTTCTAGAAAAAGTATACAATAAATCAAATGAATGTTCTTCCTGGTAACATAGGTAAAGGTAAAGGTTCCCCTTGCACACATGTGCTAGTCGGTTCCCGACTCTAGAGCAGTGCTCATCTCCGTTTCAAAGCCAAAGAGCCGGCACTGTCTGAAGATGTCTCCATGGTCATGTGGCTGGCATGACTAAATGCTGAAGGCGCAAGGAATGCTGTTACCTTCTCACCAAAAGTGGTCC
>JANHGC010007306.1:22057-33074 GCA_027560395.1 Boaedon fuliginosus
GAGTATAAACCGAGGGTGACTTTTTCAGCTTATTTTGGGTGCTGAAAAACTCGGTTTATACTCAAGTATATACGGTAAATTACCAGTAACTGAATCAAATTTCAGAAGTAGGAGCAATTTAATACATTTTACATCAAACTGCCCTTATTGCTGAAAAGCCATACCTAGAAGGAAACAAACTATTATAAACAGCCATTAACCATTTCTTTTGCCTTGTAGCAATTGTATTAAATGATAAAAGATTTAAAGAACACTTGGTTTCTTAAAATAGGAAGATTTGCTACTTTTATTGGATTTGCGACAGTTTAGGATTCTGAGCATAGAGATCCTACTCAGCATAAAAAGATACAAAAAAAGAAAACAATACAACATATAATTTTATAATAAGACTAGGAATTAGGAATAAATCAACTAGTCATAATTAATTACTTTAAAGCTGAAGGGAAAATATAATCAGTTTAACTAGCAATGTCTTAACAGACTTCCTAAAATGCCAAAAGGAAAGGTATCATTTGAAGAAAAGGCTGTATCACAGGAAGGAGCAACAGCTTGTTCCCTAAGAGGAGCAGTATATCTTAGAAGAACTTCCAACTTATAAGTCAAGTCAATACAGTAGAGACCAACCCAGTCCAGAGCTATTGTGGCAAACTGCTCTGAAGGTGAATGGGTTACAAACCCAGAGCCACACCGTCCCAAAGGAGTTAAGACTCAATCTATCTCTGCCTTTCCAGACACAAGCACCCTGCAGATATCTGCACAGATTTCAATGGCATTACCTTACATACTGAAAATAACTAAGCCGGTGATGGCTAACCTTTTCAGCACTGAGTGTCCAAAGCAAGTGCGCGTGAACATCCCCAAAATGCAATGTATATGCACGCCCCATCCATGCATCCCATCCATGCATGCACTCCACCCCGACACCTGCACTCTATCTCCACACATGCATGTCCCCCATGCATTCAGCCCACCCTCATGCATGTGTCCTGCCCCTGCATGCACCCCACCCACCTCCTGCATGCGTGGCAGAGACCTAAGACCAGCTGGCCAGCAGGAGGCATTGGGTTTCATGGCAGAGCTGAGCTGGGGCGATGCCTTGCATGCCCACAGAGAGCGTTCTGTGTGCCACCTCTGGCACACGTGCCATAGGTTTGCCATCATGGACCTAAGCCCATGCTTAGAAGAAGAATGATTTCATTCCCGCAAAGCCTATAACTTTTCCATCACCATCAACTGGAGCCACCCCTGTTGGAATCACTGTGGAACAGTGCCTCCTATTCCAAATCCTTGGTTGCAAGTCAGAAGGATTCCATAATTGACAGTACTGAAGGATAATAAGAGAGATCAAACAGCACTAGGAGCATCACATTTCCCCTATCTGGTTACCCACAATGCAAACAATGTCATCTCCGCACTGTAGCCAAGCTAGAAATCTGACCAAATTGAGTCTGATTCCTCCAGGGCTCTCTAAGTGGCAGCCCCACGACTTTCTTAACAACCTTCCCTAAAAAAGACAGTTGAAACCATAAGTTTCCAGAATGTCCATATAATGCAATAGAAGCACCTATTGCTTCCTTCTGGGAGGATGGCCACCCCCTCTACTTAGCAATGCATTTATTGCCACCTCAATATAAGTTCCCAGCAGCTCCCCAGAGATATTCACCAACTAGAAAGGGCAAAAATCCAGACTACATGCAGAAAGTCAATGCTTCAATCCCCCCTATGCAGTTCCTTGGATATTACAGAATCAAACTCCTCACAGATAACCTGTTACGATATAGTCTCAGACATTTCCTCTGAATTTGCCCAGCTGACATCCGACTCCAAGCAGACCCAAGTGGTTTTGTCCTCCTAAGAAATTGACCTCAATGGCCTTCCAGATCATTCTTAATGCCTATCCTTTTCAGCAACCAGTTAAATATTTCCATAGAAATGTCATTATAGTCTCAGAATACTCTTCAAGTGAGTCTGGAAACCACATATTGCCACTGGATTATTTTAGATAATGAACTTCCAACTTTCCTTGTACCCGCATTAAATTACAAGTTTCCAACCACAACATTTTAGCTATAAAGCATAACAGACCATAAGTGATGTGGTTGGCAAGCTAAATATGTTTTTTTTAAATTAAAACCCACCAAGTACAATCATGGCTTAACGTGCCTCTTCTTTTTCATTTAATGCCAACAATGTTTTTAAAATGGCATTTGCTACGTTATTGAATCAAATAAGAAACAGCAAATAAGGAAAAAAAATAACATTTTAAAAATCCCTGTCAAAATCAGCCTTGGTCCAACCCATTTTGGAATGCAGTAATTATACTGATGTTGGAAGTTTTGCAATAAACCATTCATAGCCTGAAACTATCCTGTGACCGAGTACAAATCTTGGAATTATCAGTCAACAAAACCCAGGAGCAGAGGCGTTTGGGAAAGCAGTTGTGGCAAGAAAAGTCATAAAATGGGGCAAAACGTACTTAACAAATGTTTCATTTAACAACAGAAATTTCGGGCTCAATTGTGGTCATAGGTTGAGGACTACCTATACACTCGAATCTTCAAACCCGTCTTCCCTCAATTCAGTAAGAGCCCGTTATAAAAAACTGTGGTTAATTATCACTAAAAAAAACATGATAGTTAACACTATGGTAGTTACTTTAATAGCACTGCTGCTGAAGAGGTCTCAACCATTTCATTTAAAATTGCACCCCATACAAATCATTCTAAGAAAGAATCAAACGCAAAAACAGTAAGGTTAAGGGGTATGTCAAACACTGGTTAAGGGGTATGTCAAACACTAAAGTTAGGGGTACTTTAGAGTGGATTTGGTGTCTATACTCCATCTGGTTTGAAGTAGCTCCAATTTGACTGAAATACCATGACTCCAAAAAAAGCATAACTTTTGTATAGTAAGAAGGTAATTCCTTAGATTCAGCATAATAAATTCATCCTGGGGGACCCAAAAGGCTGCCAAGCAGAACTGGCACATGCACACAGGACAGCTGGTCTTGTGCACATGCGCAGAAACCTGAAGCGGTGCGTGTGCGCACAGCAAAAATCACATGTTCTTTCAGTTTCCGGCACGCAAGTGCACATGCAGGCTCACTTGCTCCCGGTTTTGGCACTCGGTGCCAAAAAGGTTCGCCATCACTGGCCTAGGCAGTTCATATAATGCAAAATATTCTGAGTTGAACCATCACAGCACACTCTGAACAGTATACTGAACACAAGGCATCATTACTCTATAAACATATGGACACACTTAGAGTGTGTTTTCTATAGAGTACATACATGTCAAGCATTCAACAGCATTTACAGCTCTAGTTTTACCAGTCTTTTAGGGGAGGAAGACTTGTGCAGTGAAAAGGTGTTTAAAATTATTGAAGCTGATCTTAGAAAATGCTGTGTAAATGCAGTGAAGTCCCTTAGCACTTCATAGCATACATATTAATATTTGGGGGCTATTAATGCACACATTTATTTAATCGACTGAATCCCCACATGCCCTGAAGTTTGTTCAGTAAATTTGACCAGTTCTTCTTGCTTTAAAGTAACACACCAAAATTACAACTTAATTTTATATGCTGTGTATTTATGTGCTCTTAGAGTAGTTTACATGTTGTTAAAACAATAAGAAACAAAGAAGCAACAGAAAACAACACAAAAACAACAGCAATTCATGTAATACCCAAAGTAATTCATACAGCCCTGTCTTGATCCAACGATTTAAAGGACTATAATCCATAATTTGATAAGAGAAAGAAAGCAAATTACAGCAAGAAAACACTTCATATATCGCATATGGCTGGAAATTAAAAAGGCTAATATATAGCCAGATGCATTTTTTGTCATCACCTGAGTCCTATAAGCAAACAATTTAATTAAAAAACCCCATTAAAGTTCAGTTCATAATTGGCTGGAAAAACTCTACTGAAGATGTGACTCAGCTTACTCAAAATGATGCCTATTTTTGCCTGCTGACTCCATAGGCTTCTATCTCCAGCTGCTCATTATTTGTCTGACATTACTGTAGTGTAATACTATTCTTTCAGTTCATTAACAGCATGCAGTATACAGTGTTTAATAAATTTACATTTGAATGAATTTTCTTTTAAAATTTATTAAAGATATTCTTTGCGCCTGTATTTGAAATTACAAATCACTTGGGAATAAACTATATTCTGTACAACAATGTATACCATGTAATGAATCAAACATAACACATTACATGGAATTTTATAACAAATAATTAGTTCTAATTTTAATATAGCGAGGTGATTTGTTGTTATTCCAGCCTAGTGGAATTATGATAAAATATTTGAATTCTTTAATATACATACAGGTAGTCCTCAATTTACAACAGTTCATTTAGTGACCATTCAAGGTTACAATGGCACTGAAAAAAGTGACTTAACCATTTTTCACAGTTATGACCTTTGCAGCATCGCCATGGTCATGTAAGCTAAATTCAGATGCTTGGCAGCTGTTTCATATTTATGATGTTGCAGTATCCTGGGGTCACATGATCCCATTTTGCAATCTTCTGACAAGCAAAGTCAATGAGGAAGCCAGATTCAGTTAACAACCGGGTTACTAACTTATCAACTCCAGTGATTCACGTAACAACTGTGGCAAGAAAGGCTGCAAAATGGGGCAAATGTTAAAAAAATGTTTCACTTAACAGAAATTTTGGGCTCAATTGAGGTCGTCAGTCGAGCACTACCTGTAGTTGGAAGAGTTAAGCCTATTATTATTAAACAAAGTGTGCGCGCGCACACACACACAAAACACAAAAATGTTTCTGGTGACACAGTCATTAGTCAGCAGCAGAACAAAAGTGAATCTTTTTCCTTGAAAATCTTATAAAATTGGATTAAAGAGTGAAACAGTTTGAAAATGTTTGCCAGAGATAGAGTTGGATATTTTCCCCATCACTTGACATAATCCTGAAGACTGAAGCAGCTTCAGAATTCTTCTAGCTGAGATTTAAATATGTTCTATCCTTCTCACCAGAAATATCTAAAGAAAAAATTAAGAATATTCTTGCCATAACATCCATTCTTTATTCAGCCACCATATCTAAGGCATACAAGGGTCATTTCATTGCATGTAGATTCACATGCTAGGTGAATAGCTAGATTCCATAATTAAGCTATTGTTTGTTCAACTATATTTTATTGAAACAATAATACAATTGCCTGGTTTCACACATGGTCTTAAGCCTATCAAATACAATAATAGCTGGATGCGCATAAAATGCTATGCCCAAAGCAAACAAATACAATTACGGCTTATTATGATGTCACATTTTCTTATTCTGTATTATTGCCTTGTATAATCCAGTTATTTCCTATTATTTGGTTGAAGACTGCACATGACCAACCCATGTTTTGAAGTATACTGCTTATATAATGTTATCATGCAAAATATTTCCTATTTCCTGGCCAAGCTATGCTGAAGGAGCTGCTGCAATTTTGTGTACCAAAAATGAGTCAAGATCCAATCACTTTATATATGTACAGTTTTATCCTACCTAAACTAGCATGCATTTGTATGGTGTGTTCTACAGAAAACAACAAAGTCAAGACCTGGGCACACACAATGCACATCATGATTTTCATTTTTTTTTTAAAAAAAATCTTTTTGTTTAATTATTTAGTATATTTACCCATTAAACAAACATTTGCTCAGGAATTTTCAAAGCGAGGATCTATGACCCCAATTGAAAAAACAAAATGCATTACTGTGGGTCACTATGACCTTGATTCAGTGCTTCTAGTATTCAAAAATACTTCAAGCCCAGCCCCATTTCAAGGGTCTTCAATTCAGATATGCCATCTCAACAGATTGTCTCTGAGTTTAAATACCTTAAAAGTAATTGTCTGTCACTTCTGATGCCAAAAAAATAAAAATATTGCAATCCTATTCAGTTCAATTTATTATTATTGGACTGAAGACATATACCATTAAGATTTGGAGTGAGTGAAAGCTCAATACTTAGCTAAAATGAACATCTGTATGCATAGTTCTACATGTCGGTATGAGCTTTAATTGACATTCATCAGTAACTTAGTAATTAGTATTTTAAACATTTTATTGTGCTTGCTGGGTTATGGCAAACACCTCTCTGTACTTTCTAGAGCAAAGAAAGTCACAAATGATAAACAATGTAACATTGGTCTATTCCCAGGGATGTTGTAACAGGCAAGAATAAATATGAAGCTTTTGGAACATTTACTGTCATGTTATATACAATTTTTAACTTTCCTTCAACATACAAACTTATTAAGTGCCAGGAGTATAGTAAACATACAACTAAATTCTAAAAGCATACAATAACTATTTTTCCATTGTGTACAAAAATGAAATTAAATTCCTTCTTATAATTCAGGTGTTTGTGTGTTAAAATCAAGCACAAAAAGTTTTTCAAGATAAACCTTAGTTAACCACTTGGAATAATGTTGCTAGTGTCTCAAAATTACCCAGTTCCTTCAGCCTCTGAGGGAATTAGGGAAACAAAAATTTACTGGGAAATTTTATAGAATAAAATGAGGAAATGTGCCTATCAGTAGACACTACCAGCAAGTCAACATTCCACCTGTCCTGAAAGACCTGAATTTTCTATCAAGTAAAAAACAAACTTTTTCAAAAGAGGAGCATCAAGACAAGCAACAAAGCAAAACAAAAACATTAGCAGCAAAAATGAGCATAGGATTTTATTTTTACTGGAACAAGAGAGCAAAGCCCCATATAAATGCAAAAGATTAAATAACCTTTTGTTGAATTTCATATCCCAATGACTCAGTTTAAAGCTACCACAAAAATGTAGTCATAAAGAGAACAGCTTTTTTGTCAATCATATAGATAAAACTGCTGTAGCGCCTCAGATTCTTTGATGTAAATATGGAGGCGGAATTCAACTTCTTTGTAGACTGTTAGATCATTTAGCCACATTACTCTTACATAGCTTGCTCCTACATCATAGGAGCATACATCTGTTAATATATTAAAAATTATTTTCTCTTACCCTCTTTTCTTTCTGTATTTGTCTGAAGATTCTTTTATTTCTGATAATTGTAATCTGTTCTAGTAGTATTTTCAGATGAATAGAAAGTATAAGAGTTTTAAATACATGTAGAAAATAGAAATAAATGATCACTTTGGTCTTTAGACATTCATGAACATAAAAATATCTGCAACAGATCTTGATGAACAACAGCTATTCCACAGCATAAAAAGAGTACCTTGCTTTAATACATATCCAAGCTGATTAAAAGTTTTAAACTAGAAAGTCAGTTATTGACCTGATTCACTTATCCTGCTAAGTCACAGTTTATTAACTAAACTACAACTACGTGGGTTTACAATATTAATTCATAATGTGATGATTTGTGTAATCTATGTAATCTATGTTGTTAGGAACACTTTTTGATAAGTAAACTTGCATTACAGAGGACACAAACTTCATGCTGCTAATTTTACTAATCTCTTTCACTCATACTCCCTTTTTCTTCTTAACTAGCCTGAATAGTTTTGTAAAAAACTGAAACATTCAAGATTTTTGCCCTTCTTTACAGAGGAATAAGTTCATTTATATCCTTTTTTTTAAACTATTCCTGCACTCATTGTAACTCTAAAAGAATTGCAAAAATTGAACTCTGGTGAAGACAGTCCTCCACAGACAGAAAAAAAATTAAAACGAAGTGTAGCAAACTTTTCTTTTAAACTTGCAGGCCTGTGTGTTTGTGTGTCCCATAGGAGAAGCTGCAGTTATATGATTTGCAACAGAACTCAAGCATTAGAACAGCAATAGATTGTTGATATTGAGAAAAAAAGAAAATTATTCACAAGAAAATGCCAAATTTATTTATTTATTTGATTTATATCCCGCCTCTCTTCACCCAAGTGGGGAACTCGAGGCGGCAAATGCCATTTCCTACAGCACTAAGTAAAGTAAAAAGTCTCCTTCAAGTTGAGCTTAATTCTCAATAACTAGGGATAGGTCCATGTCGTTTTCTACACAACAATGTGGAAGAATTTTATGTTATCTTCTTTGAAGATATTTCCATCTCCAACCCCCCCCCCTCTTTATTCTATTCCTGTGGTTCTCAACCTTTTCATCCTCATGGACCTTCTTTAAATACCTTTCGTGGCCAAGGACCCCCAAGACTTAAGATTTAAATCATAAGATTTCTTTGCAAACTTCCCTGTGATGACCACAGTTTGAGAACCACTGTTCTATTCCATATCTCCCATCCATACTCTAACCTGATCTGTTCCAATCTAGAGTAAGTTCAATTTCGGAAAAAGGCTGCATTATCTTCTCACTGCACTGCCTTCCATGGCTTCTACGACCTATAAACAATCAGCCAATACCAATCACCACTCTCTCCCCATAAAAGAAGCTTCAAGGGAAGCATGACATTTGTGCTTTTAAAAAACAAGCTGTCCCCCCCACTCCGCTTAGAAGTTTTGCCTAGTGGACCAAAGAGAAATGAGAGGAGAAAGGAAGAACAGGAAATTCAGGGATGCAGGATACCGAACAGGAAGTGTGTGTGTGGGGGGAGTACCTATAGAAAAGGTATTACTAAACCATGTGGAGGGTAACAAGAAAAGAATTTAGGCATTCAACTCAGAAGAACATAAGTTGAGTATGAAATAGGAAAACAAGCCGGTGGAAATCTAAGGGCTAGAAGAAAATCAAGCCAGGTCTTCCGTGACTTCCTGACTGGCAGCTTCGTCCCCTAAACATACGTGTGCCTGCGGCTCGGGTGGAGATTTGGGGTTTTCACGGATTTGGGAGGAAGCATTCTGCCCATGTGCCGAGCGCTATAGATATAATTCCCGCACGGATTTTACCGACCCCCGCAGGAGACAGAAGAACGGCCAGCCTGGGATCTCCCTAGGGAGGCACGCAAGGGAGGGAGCCTCCCGGCGAAGACCACCCGCCCCAGGGCCTCTGGGGAGGGGGAGGCATCACCTCCCTCCCACCCCCCAGCCGCTCCGGGGAAAGGGAGAGAAGGGCAGGTCAAGGGCAACTGCGCCAAAGCTGTACCCACTTGGGAGCTGAGATAGCGCTTGAGGCACGCTTCGCAGACCGGCTTCTTGCAACACGGCAGCGGCTTCAGGGGCTTCTCCTCCAGACAGACGCGGCAAGACAGCACCAGGAGGGTCCCGAAGTCCCCGGAGGAGATCAGCCCGGAGAAAGATTCGGGCAGTAGATACAGGTCAACCTCGACGGTGCCGGAAGGGGTCCCTTTTCCTCCAGCTCCCACTACGCTCGGCTGGGAGGGTGGCGACGAGACGGCGGGCGGGGGGTCTTCTTGTCGGCCCTCTTCTCCTGGAGTTGGAGGAGGAAGAGGAGGCGGCGGCGGCGGGCTGTCGCGGGACTGCTCGCTCTCCGCACGGGAGACGGGCCTCAAAGGAAGCCGGCAGCTGTTGCTACTCGGTGCTTCCGAGCGCGGACTCTCCTCCAAGGGAGCTCCGCCGCCGTCGCCAGTCTCCTGGCCTTGCGGTTCAGTCGGCGGCGGTCCAGCATCGTCCTCCTCTTGCTGTGGCCTCGGTGTCCTTCCACTGACTGTGGGGAGCGGAGATTGAGTCTCCGTGGCCGGGAGACGCGGCTCGGGGGCGGCTCCGTCTGGCTCCGGCGGAGAGCTCGCCGTGCTAAGGCGCTCCCCCATGCCCGCCGCCCCTGCAGCCGCCCTCGCTGGTGCTGCTTCCCATCCAGTTCCCAAGGCTGAACTGGCCTTCGCACCCAAACCGCGGAGGGGGGCGGGGAGAGAACTGCTTCCAGAGGCGACCCTCCTGGCAAAAGGAAGCCCAGAGGAGTAGCAGCCACTTCGCAGCTCTCCGCACCGAGGGCCCGACGCCCCAACGCGGCACCGCCTCCTCCTGGCTCGACTCGCCGAGTTCAAAGAGGAGTAGCTCCGCCCCCCGCGCCGCGCGCGCACGACACACCGCCTCGTATTACCTGCCTTCCTCTTTTGCGGGATTGTATCCAGCTCGCTGACGCGCCTACCCTTCCACCCACACGCACACCCACACGCAGACACACATACCCGCCCTCTCTTCGACGTTTCCAGATTGAGTCGTCGTAAGGCCACCTTTCTCTTACTTAGATGGTGTATGAATAGATCATGGATTATATAGCCCTAGATTCCCCCCCCCTTCCCGGGATTGTTTTTGAAAGAGCTTTTTCATATAGTTGAAGTAATGCAGGTTTAATCAAAGTGGGAAGGAAAGGCGGGAGGGCAGAACGGCGGCGGGCGGGGGGCGGAATCAGAATTATGAATAAAACTGAATGGGCATGATATTTGTATGTTCTTTGTATACTGTGTATTAAGGTGGTCCTCGGGGATTTACATCACGGATTTACCTTACTTTACCTTACTGGCTGATTTTGGTTAGCCAGGCTTCTGATAAGGAAAGCTTATTCAATAAAGGTCATTTTAACTCCACACGATCGGTTTATTAAACGAAAGAAATCAGACAACAGGGCTGCTGTGGTAACTAACGAAGATCCGAAAAAGAACAGAAGGCAGCTGAGAAATGCTACCTTCTATTTCAAAACAAAACAAAACAAAAAACACCCCAAACAAAAACAAACCCTCACTTGATTCAAGATGAAAAAAGTTATATTGGCTGAAAATAATTGTTTCATTATAACTAAAATATAATAAGTATAATAGAAACAAATATGTCAATAACAGTTATATTACAAGTTAAATGTTCTCTCTGAGTTGGTGACCATCCAACTTTGAATGTCAATTGAAAAAGAAAAAAAGAAAAAGTGAGAACTTGTCAAGCAGGACAAGTGGGAAGGGAGCACAGTTGGCTTGAATTTTTAAGGAAAGCACTCTACCACTCTACCACCCTAATACATAAGAGTTTAAGCAAGTCTAACAACACATAGAATTAAGCAAAGGAAAAAAGTTTTATTATCTGGTTGGGGCCGGAGGGGGGTGTTCCCCTGGTGGAGATGTGCCCCCCCGGGTTTCAAGTGATGCACAAGTCGCGAC
>JANHGC010007306.1:43234-58290 GCA_027560395.1 Boaedon fuliginosus
ATTTTTTAACAAGGCATGAAGTTTCTAACAAAAGCTATGACAATGTACTAATTCTGGGTGTCTAGGTGTTTTCTAATATCATGTTTATCTCTACCTCTGTTATCTTCACTCTTTTCTCCCTCTTTAAATCTCATTTTCCTTCATGTAAATTATCCTCCTCAGATTTGAGTTTTGGAAAGAGGTGATACGTTTTCTCTTGTGTATTATGGTAACTTCTCATTTTTAAAGCTTTCGACTATCTACCTTTATCATGAATGAAGCTGCAGTTTTACATTTCTAAAATATGATTTTTATCAGATAATTGCTACTTTATTCCTGAACTTGGAAGGGAACATTATAAGTTGTTTCTTATCTCTGGAGTCTAACAACTCATAGATACCTGGCCTTTAAAAATTCAATTTAGTATATATTAATTTGTTAGGGCAGCATTCTTATTTATGCTTACAAATCTTCCTTGAAATCAAAATTCATAGCATAATTTAAATGAACCAGATTACTAGTTTTTGTTGCCTCCAGATAATTGATACTAATCCTTTCATGGGTATTCTGTAACTGATACTAATCTTCTCCATGGGTATTCTCTTACCATACCGTTTCTGACTTTATGTTATTAAAATGCTATTTAAAATATTATATTTTAAGGATTTAATAGAATTCGGGATATCAGAGTTGACAATCTGTTACAAAAGAAACAAGAAAGGAAGGAAAGAGCCGATGAAACAAGTTTAAACAGGAAAGAGAACCATTGATTGTGAGAGGCAATGTTTAAAACAACAACTTGCATCTAGCTACATTTCAGAGGCATTTTGGAAAAGTTTATTAAGCCCCACTAAAGCATTGGTTGAGAGAATCAGACTTAAGATAAGGATAATCTGAATACTCAGAATAAAACCTGGAAAGTTGGGAGTAAACATGTAGATTTTTTACAGCACTTTAGTCTATTGTTTTAGAAATGCCATACTTTAAAAAGAGATGGATTAATATTTTAGTTTGCCAATAGGTGGTGCTGGCAAATCAAAAAGAATTATTTGGTTCCTTTAATTCTGCAACACAAATAACTAAACTGCTAAATATCTTCCTAATTCCAGCCAATTTCAACATTCCTATAAAGTATAACACATTTTATTATGTTTTGCCAATACTTTTTATTGCAGATATATTTTCTAAGGAAAAACTCTATTTTGAATAACAAATAAACAACTTTATACAGAAGTATAAATCTGTTCTCTATCAAACTTGGGATTGAAAATATTTATATTCTGTTCCTTCATTTATATAATTGTTAAATACATATCCCCCCCTCCCCAATCTCATACACACACACACACCCTTCAGCAATATTGTTCTCAGGAAGGAAAGAAGTCAATTACAAAAAGTTAAACCAACTAAGAATGCCACTTTAAAAAATCCAAAGTATAATAGCTAGAACATAATTTTTTTTCAGAGAAGGAATTACTAACTATACTGTACTGTAGTACTATGAGGCAATTCAGTAACATTCTAAAATTCTAAGGGAACAAAGTAAATCTATCAGGCATGGGAAATTTATTTTCCAAATTTCTCCTCTTTTTCAATGTCCAGTCCCAGTTTTGTATAACATTGATTCCAGAAAAAAACCCGTTTGCATAGGTAATCTCTTTGGGTACTGCTGATGGATCAGCCAAAGGAGATGCCATGAGCTGGAGAAATGTACATACAGTTGATTTAGGGATAAAGACAAAGAAACCTTCTCTTATTGATGTATCCATTGTCTTGGGCCCAGTACCAAAATATTGCAATTGCAATCTTCTCTGATGGTTTTCAACTTCTCAAATCTATAGCCCTGAGTTTCTTTGTAAGTCTCCCTTCCAGGTTCTAACCAGCCGGACCACCTTAATAAGGTCAAACAGGTTCTGTAAACTGTTGCAGAATTATAAAAGGGACTCTAACTTGCCCAGACCAAAATTAAAGTTCCTGGCAAATTGACTATATAGAAATTCAGGTTCTTTAACTCATATTAATAGCATAGTGCTATAACCCAAAGCTGAGTGCTTTCAGAGCATGCATATCTATCTCAAAACTGCTCAGGCAGGGTAATAGTTAGGCGCTATGAATCTGAGTCAAAAAGACATACTGAGCTACCTAGGTGTCTAATGGAAATGATGGATTGAAGAACATTCTTAAACTCTAAATCTGGGTCTTGTAGAAATGACAATTCATTTCATATAGAATGAGAATAATTTAATCAGTAGAACCACAATAACTAGTTTCTTCATATTGTCTGAAATGTATCTCAATTTACTGGCCTTCCTTTACTCATCTCTCTGGAAAATACAATGAACAACATGTGGTCCAGCAGGTGTTCCTGCATCCTATCATCTTTCATTAAGTGCCATGCTAGATAGCATAGATGACATTTATCATTCAGATGTATCGAGATCACTGCTTGGCTAGTTCTAAATAAGCAATAATAAGAACATCCGGATCATAAAAAAGTGGAGTCAGCAGAAAGATTGAACTAATTTCTGAATACTTTCGTGCCTTTGCGAGAAGCAAATGCCTTTCTGCATTATTAAAGATTCAATTATTCTTCTACCTTTTTTTTAAAGTGTCCTTTTTATGCAAAAGTTACAAAGCAGATCTCACCTCAAATTCTAACTGAATGTCATATTGTGTTTAGAGAGCAAAGCACCTACACGTAGGGCATTTGACTGTTATTCTAGATGTTCCCATCTGAATTCTCTCTGTTGGAAACATTAATCTTCTGAGCAGTTTATAAATTATTCCCTGCCTATTCCACATTACTTGGATTCTATCTCATGTGATCAAAAGAAGCTCAACATTTCTTTCTGGCATGTTGTTCCTGAGTAAAATGGTTTATTTTTCTTTAATGCAGTCAGTTGTGGATATTCTGCTTTTTTAGCTACATGTGCAAGCTGGAACAAAACAGAAGGAGGATAGATAAGGGATTTCTAACTCTTACACAAGCTATTTACAGATCAGGATTTAGGTCTCTCGACGGGATTAAGATTAGAACATATCAAAACATCCAGTACTGATAGAAGCAAATTCTCAGTCTTATGTGACTGAAGTGCAATATATATTTTAATAATATGAATGGATTCATATTTGTATTGAGATTAATATGAACAATTCAATATAACATATTGATTATATGAATTTATCATGTTTAGATGATCAATCAATCATTTAATTGATGCTTTTTCTCTGTTTTTCAGCTTTGTGGGATTGATTCCTCTGAAATCCATGACCAAATATCCAAGAACTTCATACGTGCTTAGACTTGAGAATAATTTTTGGTTTCCTTACTGCCAAGGACATAAAATATCCTACTTGGTTTCCATGTTCTTCTTCAATTTGGGAAGAATATTATTACTAATTTAAATGCTCCTATAAGTAACGTGAAATGACTTATAAATATAAGAAATGACAATGTGAAGGTGAGTGGGGTATGCTGGCTGTTTAGAGATGGAAGCTTGGCTGCAGTGTGGTTTCTTTCTATGGTGTCTTGATCGTAGTATTTGTTTCCTGAAGGAAATAAACAGCCCAGAGCACATCCTCCCTAGCAACCAATATCTGGATAAGCAAGATAAATAGTCAAAAAAGAAACAATACTTTAACCAAGGAATCATAGAAGGAAGATACCACATCATAACCAAAACTGATAGACCAAGCTACTATATATATAAACAGTCAGCAAAATCCTGTTGTCCATACTGGCGATGTTACCTAGCCTGATATTGTCCCAAAAGTGCTTTTTGAAAAGGCAACTGGACTTCGTTTTTTCCTTGAAGATGTTTTGCTTCTTATCCAAAAAGCTCTGACCAAATGTTGGAAGATGGAAGGATTGAATTGAATTGGAACACTGAAAATCTCTATAGACATTTAGCCTGGTAGTGAAACATCCACCAGAAACAACCACAGTCAGAGAGCACCAAAAACCGATAGCTCAATTCTAAACTTGATATATTCTCTTCTATCGGAAGAAGAACTAAGGCAAACTCAGGAAAAGGTGGGATAAGGACCTGGGTTGTTAAAAAAAACAACCCCCCATAATCTAGGTACAATGTTAAATGCCTTCTTGTAAGTAAGTCCCTTGAGTCCAGTAGAATTTAGTCCCAGATCAATATCTACAGTACTAAAGCTTTGATTTATCTGTAAAAAAGCACTTAACCAGATTTTAGTCATTTAGTTTACTAAACAGGAAAACAGACATTGATATTTAGGCGGGGTATTGTAAAATCCACCCGACTCTAATGATGAATATAGCATTCCTTTTGGAACAATGGTGTATCTTAAAATACAGCATCTTTCTCTGTGTATGTATTACTGATTATCTATGTAAAATTTGATTCTTTCATATGGAGGTGCGGTGCATTGAGGAATTTTTATGATGTAAGCATTAGTCAATCTGGTGTCTTTTGCACGTTTTCAGTTTTATGTCTGACCTACATTATGGGTCATCCTGACCAAGGCCTGATAGGACTTGACACCTAAAATACCTGAATAGCAGCAAGTTTTCTGCTTTGACCATAGGACAAGCCAGTTTTCTGTTGCAATCTGCCTTGTCTTGAAAGATTGTGCAGTTTCCTCCATGGCAAATTGGAAAGCTGAATATATCTCAAATAACTCTCAGGAGTCATGTCATCCCACTTCTACGGTTACCAGATAACTAGCAAACTTCCTTTTTGTCCTCATATCCTCCATTCATCTGGCATAGACTTAAAATAAAATATTCTCCAGATTTTGAGGTTTTTTAAATTGAATTGTTTTTACAACAGTTTTTCAGACTTTTGACTATTGTCACCTTATAAATTGCCTGTTTCTTTATTTCACCGACACCTAATTTATTTCTTAAGTCCAACAATTGGTTTCAGCCTAACCCTCTACAAATAACAATCCTAGTCAGTAGATCACATAAGTACATTTTTCACATTTTCTAATTTCTACGAAATTAGAAAAGCACTCCTTTGCCAATTCTATATTATCTAGCATATTTCTCAAAAATAAAAGTTGATTGGAAAAATAATGTGATTGGCAAACTAGTCTTTCTGATCCTGGAAAAAGCAAGTTAATATACATGAAGGCAATTTTTCACTGTATTTTTTTGTTACATACAGATACCGAGAAAGTTAAACAATCAGTATATCCTTCCCCAGAAGATTTATCCCCCATTCCAATGATCCTTGCCCCATTTGCCTATTCAGATACCTAGTAGTCCTATTCACTGTTTAATTAATGTAAAAAAATTTTGGTTATGTTTGAAAAAAGAGCAGCAGAAGAGGAAGAGATATAAGAAATTTTAGGTCTCTGTATTCTGAAATGGCCTTTTCTGTGATCTGTGCCCAGGCAAAGATGGAGGTAGACGCTTGTTTTTTCCTCCATGAAAGGAACTTTAATGAATTCTGTTTTCCTTTTTATAAGAATTACCTAAGAAACAACACGGACGACAGGAAAGGAACTTGAATTAATTGTACATAAACCTGTCCTTCTGCTGAGGACAGAATGTTTAATGTTTACTTGAGAATCAAATTCTAAACAGCTGAATAATAAAGATACAAGAAATGCTGAAATGATGTCACCATATTGCATCTCTGAGGAATTAATGGTGTTTACCTGTGATGCAAGTTTTAAAGTAGTTATTTACAGAGCTTTGGGCAAGGTAATAAAATGGTGCTAAGATTTACATCATAAGTAGCATCTGAACGGGATTTTTCCACACATCCTGAATTATAATCCCCTTGTCAGGTTGATTTCATTCCCCTCATTAAGGGGAAAGATTCAGCTTTTGGGTGTAAATATCCTTCCCTATTATGACCCTGAATATTTAAAATGAGGCAAGAGGTTGGTGACTGAGTTCTAAAGAAATGGTATTAATCTGACCAATTTTTCTATACAATCTTTCCTATTTTTCGGGAATTTAACTACTGACCCCAATCCAACAATGAAAATGTGTGATTACAATTCTTGTCCATTATGGCAGCTTAAGTCTATATATCAAATTGTTATGGGAGCAACAGTGAGACAACTCTGGCAGTGATTGCATTACAGCAGCCACTGTAGGCTCCGGTTAAGATTGCTTTCCTTTTTTATTGCCTCTTAAAAACATTTTTCTGTGCTTTGTGAAAAATGTATTGTGGACGTATGTTTTGCAACTGCATTTTGATATGAAGAGATTATTACCTCAGTTCAGAATTAGAAGTCGCTTGGATATTATCTTTCAGCCAGTCTCAAGTGGGATAGATGCTGAGGAGAACAAATTCCAGCTATCTTCCAACCTCCCATAGTGCCTACAAGATTGCACATATTTTAGTTTTATCATTCATCCAAGAGATCCATTCTATGTTTTTAAAAATCTAGCAATCTGAGGAGCACTTTAAAAGAGCTGCAGCTTTAAAGGGTGCTACGTGGGTTCTAAGCTTTTCAATGCTGTTTAAAAAGTGATGGTAATCTAATGCAACTTCTGATATAAAGTAAATACAACTACTGTTTGCCTCCAGGATTTGGCTCTTCCTACTTTTCTCTATATTATCTCAGAACACACTATATACAATAGCCATCTGAAATATTTTGGAGGCCTGAAAAATATACATGTAGGCAGAAGCTGATTTATCTAAACTGAACTCTATTTGAAAGAGATTTTCTGTTGTATCACTGGCCAAGCAGAGATCATGGGGGGTTGCACATGCATGTGTGGGGGCGCATGCATGTGTGACCCCCCCCACTCCCCATACATGCACGCATGATCCCCAGAGCCACAACACAGCTGTTCGTGCTGTTCAGCTGTGCTTCAAAACACGGTAAAACAGATCACCATGGAGCAGGGGCAGGTGGGCGGGCCCACTTGAAATCCTCACATGTGCCCGGAGGGATGGCTCCACCTGCCACTTCTGGCACACGTGCCATACGTTTGCCAGTATATATATTTTCTGGGGATTTTAAACATGCCTGACACCTATTGTTACCTTCCTTCCTTCCATCCTATTACCGTCACACCTGCAATTATTATGAGATGAGTATCACCTGATAAAATAACTAGGGAAAAAGAGGTAGATTGAGAAGATGGGAAAAGACTTCACAGGCTAATATCACATCCATACTTGTGAACAGAGTAAAGTGTAAGAAGCAGTATTGCTGAGAATACAGCTAACCTAATTGTCTGGACAAGCCTTTAATTACAATTAGGAAGGCTGAAACAAAACTGATATAATTTGAGACCCCCTGAGGTACAGAGAAGAGTGTTTCCTTTTAGTAAATAGGCCTCTACCAGAATTAAAGCATAAATTGGTTTTACAAAAGCTCCATGATTCCCCCTTAAAAGCAAGAAATGTAATTACCCCAGTTAATTGGCATTCCAGCACTTAATTCTTCTAATCAGCTATTTGTACCGGAAATACCTTTATAGTATCAGAGGTGAGTTTAATTTAGATTTTGTTTTTAATTTTCAGCCTCCTGTCAAAGCAGCCACTGGGATTGTAACTGGGTAATTTTTGAATAAACCTCATTTGAAAATCTGTAAGGTATATATAAAACTCTCCACTTCCATCCATAGCAGGAAGCAGTGAAATGTATAACATAGGGAAGAAAAACATCCTATAATCAACTAAGTGAAGTATAAGGTTAAATTAATTTAGAAATAAATTATTCTACTTTATGTACTAGTGGTGGGAAAGATGGACAAGGTGACACACTCATATAAAAAAATTGAAAACAGTTGTGCACTTCCTATTCATGCAGTACAACACAAATTGTTTTTGAAGTGAGAACAATTTCTCTTTGAGAATCTTCCTTTCCCAAATATTTTGCCTATTTGTGTCGTTGCCTGGCTTAATATTTCAATTATGGCCCAGAGTAGTCTGAACATTAATTTTCTCCCTAGAGAGAAAATAATAGAGACAGGGAGACACATTTTTTACAAATTGGGATATAAAACCATAAAGAGAACCCATTATAGATTTTTCCCCTGCCTTGGTAGCTCTGAATTGTAGCATAACAAACACCATGTAAATTGTGTCTTTTTTTCTCCTTCCTTTTCATTAATTTAATTTATTTTTGCATCACATTCCTACTTCCTCTCTTCATTAGTCTTTTTTCATTTTTTTCTAATGCTCTTGTTAAGCACTTACAATCCTGTGGTAATCAGCTGCTGCAGCATTTGTAGAGCTCAGAGGAAAACATTGCTGAGTTGTCAGCATGTTTTCAACTTCATTTAAAATGACAACATGGTAATCAGCCATACATGCTGCATGGCTGTGAGGGGGGGAAAAGAATCAGTATGAGATCTCTGCCATTAATTCTCTTCCCAACAGTGACCCACATCTCTGTTTTCTAAGCAAGTTGAGTGCTTCGATAGGGCTTTGTTGTCCCTTTCTCAATGCTGATAGAATGATCATATCAGGGCTAGTAAAGAGAATTACAGAGAATTTGGATATTAGAAGAGAAAAACACTGCTCCCCAATTAAAAATATAGAATTATCTGCACTTTAGTGACCTATTCTTACCTCTGGGACATTGGCTCTGATTTTTCAATGTTTCAATGAGTTTAGAGTAAAGTGGTTAGACAACGGGATTTGATGAAGACATTGCCTTTATGATGGAATACTATCCTTAATAATAGAAATTGAGTTGGCTATAAATGAAATTAACATTAAAATGATAGCAGTTAAATTGGCTTTACATAGAAGACACATCTTTCTGGCACCTTAGGGATAGTTCCATGATAGGTTCAAAATAATAAATTGTTAATTTAAAATAATATTGTAAAGTGACATCTTTTTGTGGAAAGAATTAGCAGGGGTAACGTTCTGACTGGAATGTTTCTGACTGAAAATCTCTGCTTGAAATGGGATGTAGATATGGTGGACAGTTAATTTCATATCAATCTGAAAGATAGCAAACTTATAAGATGGCATAAATGGATCATTTTTTGGGATATGTGAAATGGATAATGAATTTGTGAATGATATCTGATCCTAGCTATGAATTCATAAACCAGCAATAAGGAGATCCAGACTAGTTCTGGCCTAGCATATCTTGGTTCAGAAATGGATCATAGGTGCCTTTGCTTCAAATTTCTAGAGCATTCCCACTGCATGTCAGAATTATCAGGGTACATAATTTGGAATAAGATTGCAATATTCCTTCAGCAATATCTAGACTTTAGTGACCTTCTAAATAGTGCTGGAACAATATTTAGTAAGATTACTTAACTTTGGATCAAAGTTTCTCTGCAGCCTTGATCCAGAAACCATATATCAAGCTTGTTTTAAATTCTTGATTTTGTTCCTGGGTATGATAACTCACAGAGTATTCCATTATACTCAGCTTTGTTGGTTGTTCCCACTGATTCAGCCTTTAATAGCATTTCCCCACCTCCTTTTCTTGCTCTTCCATTTGGTATTTTTAAAAGGAGGACAATAAACTTGATTTTCCAAATTAGGGGAAACCTCAAGCTATAATATTACTGATTCCAGACTTTGCCATAAATAAAGACAGTGCTTTTTTTCTGGTGGAACGCAGCGGAACGGCGATCTGGCACCTTTTTTTCCTTAGACTTCTTTTGTATATTAGTATATCTATGGTGCGGATGTGCAATACGACGGACATCAATAGGAGTTCCGGTACCTTTTTTTTTTAGATCCGGTACCTTTTTTTTTTTAGAAAAAAAGCACTGAATAAAGAGAAAGTGAACATTACTATATAATACTTAGGCATCAAATAGTAGAACAAGTAGAGTCTGGTTACAGGGTTATCTAACAAAATATAAACTAGTAGGGATTTGAAAGAGGCCAAGGCCACATTTTAATATAATGAGTTAAATAATGGAAAATGCTTTCGAAAATGTAGTTAAAAGCCAGAGAACAGCTTTCTGTATGGCCTACTGTATTGACCTAATAGATACTCATTTAAATGGAATAAAATATTTAGCTTTTGAACACCACTGACTGGAAAAGATAAAGCCAAAGCCTTCATGATAGTGGAATGCAGGAGCTAGGACACATTACTATTGTTGCAACAGCTACGGAGGAGATTAATCTGAACACTGAGAGCATTGAATTCAGCGCTGTCTATTAAAGGTCTATGGCAATTCTTAACTGATCTCCAGGGATGGTTCCTAGCAGGCAGGAAGAAAGCTGTATGACTGAGAGCCTGCTCTGGGTGAAATGGATTGTTATATCAGTGCACAAAGCGTGCCTCCTTTTGTGGAATATCCTTTTTTGCTTTGACTTCTCTTCCTATTACCTTTATTCCTCCCCCCCCCTTTTTTTTGATAGTGAAGCTGTCCTTTTTCTAAGCAATAGGAAGATTTATGAGCCTCCTATGGATCTTGATTTCTTCTCTTGTGGGACAAAGATTGGATGATGGTGTTTTCCATGAAGCTGTTTATGCATCAGTTTTGGGTTAATTAAAAGAAATTGCCAAATATGGTGAATTGCAATTTCTCTGATGTATAACCGTTACAGTTAAGGATGCCTTGAATGCAACCATTGAAATGTGTTTCAACAGAATCCAATCCAGATTTTCAACAGAACCCAATCCAGCTCTCTTAACTTGTTGACTTAACTCATCTGACATCATTTGGGAAATAGTAGTGAGTAAAGATGGATGTGTGTGTTTGTGTGCGTAGCATAAAAATGATTTGTTATGAAACCACCTATATCTATATGTAGAAAGAAAAAGCATAAAGACAATTTAGGAGGAAATCCTAAAAAAATCTTGAGGAAAAAAATAAAAATGCTCATGGAGTATTTTCTTTTAGAATGGATGACTAGAATATGTAGGGGAAGCCCCCCCCCCCCCGATTTCACACTTAAATCACCTTGCAGTATCTATCACCACTACAATTTCAGAATTACACTGATTTTTGTTATTAAGCACCTTCACTTCATTGCACATCTGAATAAACCACATCCAATTCTTTATATAACTGTTAAGGTTACCTTCAATTCATTACTGAAATTTGTATTTTATTTCTTTGTCTTCTGATAACTCATTTCTCATCACTGAAAATTTACTTTTGGGCAGCAATTTCCATCAATCACTCCTCCTCCATAACATAACTGAATAAGGCAGTATCAGAAACATCTGAGTGTGAACTGGGCTGAGGACTCTAAGGAAACTGATTATGAATTGGCAATGAACTAAGAGTGGTAGAGGCAGAAATAGAACTAGGCTCTGGCAAAACAAAGCCAGAACACTGAAACATTAGCAGCTGGCCTTTATACCTCCAACTGAAAGAGTCAAGCACAGTGTCTGCTGTAATTTTATATTCCTTTCTCATTGCTGACATAGTGTATCTTCAGTGAAGCTAAAACCCTCTTGCAAATAACAGTATAGAAGCATTGTAAGAATTATGCAAATATCAGCTCCATTGGAAATGTTCTTATACTCCTGGAGATTTATAAAACAATAGTACTGAAATTCATTGGGTAAATTTACGGCATTATAAATACCTCCCCACTGAATGCAATAATGGATTTGTTGTATCCACAGTCCCCAAATATATCAGCTTGCCTGAATAGAGAGGGAACAGTTTCTTCTTTCTTTTAGTTAGTCATTCATTGGTTCTAAAATATTTAAACAAAGAAAAGCTATTAGGGTGTGCATGCAGCATAGCAACTACTTATTCAATCCATGTTTTTATTGTTGCTCCTTCTCAATATTTCTGAAACATATCCACTGGTTTATATAAAGCAATAAATCAGTGTTTTTCAACCTGTGCAGCTTGAAGATGTGTATACTTCAACTCCCAGAAGTCCCCAGACAGCATGCTGAGGAGGAATTCTGGGAGATGAAGTTTGGAAGATGCTGTTATAAATCATAACAGTTACAAATCATGTGGAATGTTAGGAAAAGGAAATATAATATTTTATTGCTATTCATTAAAGATGAAAATTAATATTTCAGGATTATTGCACATTCAAAAGCAAACAGTAATAAAAGAAAGATGGCTGGGATGGGGAAATATCCAGAAGTTTCAGTATTCAATCCTGCATTAAGTTTTAGGAATTCAGTGGGAACAGAAGAAGCTTCTTGGACAAGAAACAAGACGTTTTCAAGGAAAAAGCTAAGAAAGTCCAGTTCCTTTTTGAAAAGCACCTTTGGGATATGTGTAGAGGGGTGTGGCATTGATTGGCCAGAACCAGGGAGGAGATGCTGATTTGACTGGGCAAAGAGGTTTGAGGGATGCCTCTTCTATGCTGTTAACCCCACCCAAAAATAGCAGTTGTACTTGTGATTTGGAGAGTTCTCTCTTCTTGTTGCTCACGCCCAGTCACTTAAATTAATTGCCCTCCATGATTGCTTTGTTATAAAGAAAAGCGCATCAAGAAATCTCATCACAATTCTTTCTATGGGTGAAGTTTAGTCCAAAATTACTAATGTTAGGCAATATCTATGTGGCAGTAAAGATAGAATGGGGATGGTAAATATTTTAAGTTTTCAGGCACTATAGAGATATACTCTAGATTTTCTGCTCTAAAAATAAGATTGTAAAAAGACCTTTTCAACTATAATTCATTGAACAGGCTCAAGGTTCACTTAAAAAAAAAGATGTAAAAAGATCTAAAATGTAAAGAGCAATGAAAACAATTTGATTGAATAATGTTATTCTAATACAAAAACCTAGTGCTCAGAACTGCACGGTTCCCTTTTAGACCCCTTGAATTTTTCCATTTTTCGATTTCAAGAAGCCTTTTTATGCCCTTCAGAATCTAAATATGACTAATGAAACTGGAGGATGATGAATAAATGGAAATTATGCAGTTCATAAAAGAAGCAAATAATGGTTCAAAAATAAAGAATTCAAGCTCCCTCGAAACCTGAGCTCTGCTGATAATTGTTGCATAGCCCCCAGGTGGCCCTCAAATTCCCCCACCCTAATATAAGTCTGGTTCTTGGTCACCAAAAGCTTTGCTAACCATTTGGAAGGAGCATAAAATTGCACAGAATGAACTTTTAGTTCACCATATAGTCCTTCTTATATTTGCTTCCTATATTTGAACATTTTTCAAATCTCCAAAGGTTGAGGAAGAAGATGAGGGTATATTCAAAATTGGTAGTGGTTGATGAGAACAATGGAAAATTCCACTGAACTAGCGAAAATTTTGTGAGTTTGGATGTAACTGAAACCCAGTGTGTCATTTTCCATAAAATGTATTTGTTTAAAAAGATAAGACTTTTTTTTTGGAAAGACTGAATTCTAAAGAATAAGTTGTGTCTTATAATAGGTCTTTATCTGTATATGAGCCTGTATTTTAGAAATCTAATTATACTTGGCTATTGAAAAAAGAAATAATAAAAATCCTAAGTAATTATGTGTGGGACAAAATGATATAGACAAATACCTAGAGTTTTGAATATATTTATGAATCTGGGTAGTTATTACATTTGTAGTAAGCTATAAATTACCAACACCACAGTACCTCTATAGGTAAATGTAAATGTAATGTAATGTAATAGAGCTGATGCATCATTTGTACTATTTCAAATTTTCTAGGTTCAGTGAATATATCCTCAGTGTGACTAAACTTAAATTGATGGAGTTCATATTTTGCCTATGCCCAGGTTGATAAAACAATTGTTGGAGATCTAAAATCTTGACATTGGCAGTTTTGGAATCATGACATAATTGAATGAATACACAGCATTTCCCAGAGGTAAAAAACGGTAATCTGTGACCTGCATTATATGGACGCTGTAGGAATGATAAATGTTTATGTATGGCGGATTCCTCCAATTTTTCTTTGATGCAGGAAAGTCCTGATAGGGATCAACTTTCTCTACAATTGGAAGGATTGTTGTCATTAATGGTGTGACAAACACAGATGTAATCTTATTAAACTTGGTCATTACTACTAAGATAATGTGCAAGTCATGGCTCCTGATTTGTTCTTAAAAATAGTCAACATTCTAACTCAGTTTGATACTTTTATCTTGGCTGGATATGGCTGCTCTTACTGATTTTAGGGTTTTAAGTTTTACTACATTTGTGTATGATTTAAATTTCTACTATTGTGCTTAGAAACTTTGCACGCTGCCCTAAAAATTTTATTGAAGGGTCTCATGTAAAACGTGAAAATAAAATAATAAGGAAAAATGTTACAGCACCTAAAAGTATTAATATTTCTGTTTAAAATTTTGAGATTCAAGAATTTAATGAAACAGAGCAATTTTATTATCTATATGTGAAGAAAGAAAGTTTTGTAACTGTAGGAGAATACTGAGAACTATCAGTGTATGAAGAAATATTCAGATATGACTAGACATATGAGCGAATGAGTAATCAAGAACACAAAACAGAATCCAATTAGATTGGCATGTTATAGTCTCTATTTTATCTAATCCAGGCTAAACTTCATATTTTTATAGGCCTGTCCAAATTTATTTCCTAATGATTACTCAATAGGGCACTATGAGATAAGTATAACTATATGATAAGCAACAGTCAGCAATGACAGGGAGTACCAGAAAAGAAACTTGTAATTCAGCTCTGCAAAACGTAAACCTATAGTTGGAATGTAACTTTAGAACTTAGCCTATGGCCTTGTCCTCCTCCATGGTGCCAATGAGCACAATTGTGCCGGTTTAGTGGCTGCTAAATCCCACCTCTCAGCTGTTTCGTTTCCCCATTATTATAATGTTTGCTTTTGTTTTGTTTTGCTTTAATACACAAGAAGCTTTACATGTGAAAGGCAGGCATTGATCTTAAGACTAATCCACATTTACAAAAATGTTTGTGGGTCCCACATATACCCAGAATCTTTTAGTATATACCAGTGTTTCTCAAACTTTGTTGGTTCACCTCCCCTTTTAGAAACAATTGAATGCTTAATGCCCCCCCTGCCAAGCCCCCCCCCGGGTATGTGAGCTGCCCAAGCCCCACCCCCAGGGCAGGGGTGTATAAGCTGCCCAAGCCCTGCCCCTGGAATGCCCCGCTCCTTGCCTAGCCCCAAGAAATGGTGAGGACATAGAGGACAGGAATATATGCCGCTCTGGCACCGCTCTGACCCATGCATCGCTAACAACCACGCGGGAAGCTCTCAGTGAGAAGCCCC
>JANHGC010007307.1:34975-48059 GCA_027560395.1 Boaedon fuliginosus
GGAGGGCAAAGAACATTATGAAGGAAGAGGAGGAGGGGCTGACGAGGAGGGGAATGAAGAGGAAGAGGAAGAAGGGTGGAGATGTAGAGGAATAGGGGTGGCATCTGGGCTTTCACACAGGAGGACATGCCAGCACAAACATACTACTTCTTTTACAAAAAAAATAAAAAAAAACCAAGCAAGGCTGGAGAAACAGTTAACATTCAAATACATTGAGATGTAAGGTTAAACTCAGTTTGTTAAATTTTATATTCAGATATCTTTATAGCCAAACAGTTCAGTTCTGGACTTAAGCTTTATACCATTCACCACACTATTACATGAATATTCACCATTCATGCTTGACATTTATACTGTTTCCCTGAAAATAAGACTACCCCAAAAATAAGCTCCAATTAAAATGGTCAACCATTTTATGGAAGCATTTTAGTACCATGTTTCCCTGAAAATAAGACCTAATGTGTTTTTTGGAGCAAAAAACAATAAGACACAATCTTATTTTGGGGAAAACATGAGTGGATAATCACATCTAAAGTAATACCATTGCAAAATTGTTAAATTATCATGCACTATTCATTAGGGGAAAATTTTATCCCCAAATTTTGATTTTTAGTTGAATTTATATGTGTAATTTATTTTTTTTCTAATTGGATTTAGTCCTGTTTTTTTTAAAGTGCTCTTGGCCAGTGTGATGATGCCATCAAAGCTTATTTGGCAACTCATCTGATAGAATTTGATGATATTATAGGAATTGCTCTGTCTTACTTCAAGAAAGAACATTTCCAAGAAAGTCAGAAAGGTAAGTTTTCTATTGTACCATATCTTCTCTGAAGAATGTGTGAAAATCACTATTTAGATTTTGTGATGACTTGGGAAAGTATTAAGATCACAAGCATTTAATCCCCTGAAAGAATAGTCATGAATTGATTTCATCAAAACTTTCCTCCAAAGTGCAGCTTAGTCATATTAACAATGTGAGTTACCTCTGAAACTTTGCCCAAATTAGGTTTGTTTCCTAGGCCTGGGCTGCAGTTTGTTTCCATGCAGGTTTATTGTGCTGACATCGATTGTTGAACTGGGATCTATCAACTCTCGTAGGCCTTGATTTCTATCAGTGGCAATTCTTAACCTACCTGTTTCAGAATCAGAAGCCATATTTTGTAGCCCTTGACTTACAGCCATTCTTTCAGTGACTGTTCATAATTACAATGGTACTAAAAATGGACTTAGAACCCTTGCTTAAAGTTACAGATATTGCAGAATCCTGCTGTCACATGATCAAAATTTGGAAGTTTAGTAACCCCACTTGCAAGCACAGGAGTGCTGTGTGTTTGCGTGCTTGTGTTTGTGCGCTTTCTCACGTGTGTGTTCATACCCCTCCTCCTGGGCAAATATTTGACTATGGTTGCTGTTTGCCATTGTTTTTAATTTCTCATTTTTATTCCTAGCTTATGAAAAAGCACTTGCAATTGCAGAGTCTGAGCAACATAAAGCATATATATTAACAGCCCTTGCAATAATAGAATACAAACAAAATCGAGTGGATGCTGCAAAGACCCTCTTATTTAAATGGTAAGTACAACCGTATTTGTCTAAACCTATTATAGTACTTTAGAATCATCCTAATCCCTTTTAATAAGATTAGAGAACCGTAGGGAAAATGGGATCCTTGCTGACTTGAAGGAATCCCAGGTTTGCAGAAGCATCTTTCAAAAAAAGAAAGATAAAACAGGAAATGACTCCCCTCAGGAACTGCACAATGCAGTCACAAAATGTAAATTTATAGCTTGGCAGGAATTGAAGGCACCTGGGGGAAGGTGGGGGGAGAGGGAAGTTTGGCAAGCTTTGAAGAAGAAAACTTCTATCAACAAGGGTTGCAATTACATTCCTGTTCATGTGTTTTGTTTAATAACAGACTCGCTGGTGGTCAGTACCTAAAAATGTGAGAACACTCAGAATAAGGTGCAGAGTTGGAAAATAGTTCTCAGTCATACAGAAGTATAGAAGTTTGTGAGTTTAGATAGGAAAGAAACCCCAAATTGGCCTGACATGGAATATTTTAGCTTTCCCATTCACAGAAAGGGGGAAAAAAAGAATAGAGTCAAAATACTATCTGTCTGACTTTTGATCTTTTAGGGTTTAGTTCATAGTTGAGTATAGCTGAGAATGAAATATGTATGAGTTGGTTATAGCACCTGCCTTTTCTTCCACAACTCCATTGACGGACCAGCATTATCGGATTTCTTTTCAAGGTTGATGGGAACATGAATAAAATCAAGCTTTGGACTGAGACCTATTGCACCAATTTGATCCCTATTCCCATCTTTTTCATGAGGTTAATTTGGATATATGATACTATTGCCTTTAAAAAAAAAGAAAAATAACCTAGCATGTAGCTGCATTTGTAAATCATGAGAACAATTCATTCATTATCTCACTTTTCAATGATATTCCTAAACACAACAGTAGATTACAAAGACATTTCTGAGCTATTGCCAAATTACCAAGCTACTTGTTAATATGACTTTAGTGCCTCCAATTTTTATTAGTCAGCCATTTATTAAACTTTCCCTCACTCCCTTGAGATGTTTTATAGCTTTTATAGTCAGGTATGTCAAATAGTGGTTTCTGAAAGAAGCTGTTCTGTGGAAGAGAGTTCATAGGGGAAATTATTTGACTAGTTATTTGACATATAAGCAGAACCTAAATTTGAATATTACTATCGTTAGTCCTGGATCATAAAGGTCACTGGTATAAATATTTGGCAAAATAAATCTGTATTCTGCATTGTTTCTTAGGACTAAAAATTCAACTAAACAGGAAAACCTGTTCCTATTGAGTCAGACTCTTGGAAGGATCTTTGCCACCGGGCAGCAAATCTCTAAAGCCTGCTGAGTGTGGAGATGGGACTGGTTTCTTTCAACTAGAGATATTAAGCCCAAATGTAGGATCTTCTAAATGCAGAACTAGCTGCCCCCAGCGCCCCCAGCCACCCTAGAGCATTTGGCAATGCTTCATAAGCATAAAGGTTTTCAGGTATAAAATAGCATTCTGAATTGTAAATTTTGTGCCGAGTAAGCAACAGACTCTTCATATTATACTTTAAGGCTATGCTCCTTGGAGTAATAAATTTTCTGTGTTGCATTTACAGTTCTATATTACAGGAGCCTAATATGGAAAGCCTGCAAGCCTTGTGCAGTTTAGGGCTGATAAAGCAGGATGCTACACTTGCAACCGCAGCACTTAAAGAACTGTTAAAGCACACAGGGAAAAAAGACAATGTCTATAAGAGGTGCCTTCTTGCATCTGCTGTCTATGCATTACAAGGCAGACATCTGGCTGTTCAAAGACAAGTTTCTAAAGATGTCCACAGGTATGTAAAATATAAAGCAAGCAATGTTACTTTTGCCTATCACCCATTCCCCAAAGAAAGGTGCAATGTTGAAATCCTCTGAGTTTTACTTGCAAAGGCTGTCCTGTGGGTTTTACACTTGAACTGTGGTAATGTAGAGGCTTGCAGTTTGAGATATCTTCAAGATAAAAGTAGATGTAATTAGATGACTACTCTCCCCTCTGGTGTTAAATAGGATTTTTGTCCAGCTAATATGAAGTATTTTTCACACTGATTGTATTATTTAGGGGAAACTATGAATGTTCTCAATTTAGGTAAGGTAAGACAACTCTATTGACTTAAAATAGTCAGGATGTTTGAACAAAACATTGCCTGATGATATTTCTCTCTTAAGTGTACATTTAAATGTTAAATGTAGTAGCATTTGCAGGTATCCCTTAGGTTATGATGGCAACTGGGACTGGAATTTCCATCACTAAGCAATGTGATTGTAAAGCATGAGGTCATGTAATTGCATCAGTTAGCAATTGCAGTCCTGGTTGCTATTGTAACTCCACTAAGTAAGGAACTCATGTGACAGCAAAGCAGGAAAAGGTGAAAGTATCAGGCAAGCAGATTGGTGGGTGAGAGCTACAGGCAGGTATAGCAGACGGGCACTATGGATTGTTGGTGGGTACTACAAAGTGTGGATATAAGCAAGCAGGTATCATGAGCAGGTGAAGATGCTGCAGGTGGGCACTACAGAATGCGGGTGGGTGGATGTGACAGTGACTGTGATCTCTTGCCAGCTTTCCCATTGACTTTGCTTGTGGAAAGCTGATAGAGAAGGTTGCAGAAAATGGTGACCATGGGATGCTGCAACTGTCATAAGTACAAGTCAGTTTCCCATCACCTATCACAAACAGTGATAGTGACAGTGCTTCAGTGGCTGCAACTTTTGTGAGTTCTATCAGCCAGTGCCATCATAACTATACATGGTTGCTGAATAAGTGGGTATAACCTGAGAACTGCATGTAAATGAATTCAGAAGCAACTGATTTGTCATATCAATTATTACACTGAATTAAATTATTGATAATACATGTGCAAAGTTTAAATTTGGGAGATTCACATGTATCTAACATATTTTATATAGGTCCCCTAGCCTCCTTGAGTTCCCCTTGACCGGGGAAGAGAGGCGGGGTATAAATCAAATAAATAAATAAATTTTTACAGCCAAACAAAGACCCAGTTGTATGGCATCGTTGTGCTTTCTTGATGGTATCAGATATGAATGACTATTAGTTTTCAAATTAGCAAAAGTTACTTGCTCCATCTTATTTTAACAAAATCTAGAATCTAGTTCAAATTGAATGATGGAGAGTTTAAAAATGCACTTTATCTTGCAATATTGTTTTGAAATTTAATTCTTTTTAACCTGTTCATTGTTTTTTCAATTGGTTCCAATATATATTTTCACAAATCTCTTCAAAGATACTACTTTTTATATTAAAAGGACTACAAATATAAGTTAGAAGCTTCTATACCAGAAACAGTTATACAGAAAGTATTTTTCATAATTTCAGTCTATGTTGATAGAATCTACAATATAGAATATTGTGGTTTAAACTCTGCCATGGTCTCTTACCTAAGCAACCCAGATAATCCTGCCCTCTGGTCCCTGCTGTCAAGACTGGTCCCTCGGTACGTGCCACAAAATGCCAAGGTAAATATGCATAGATGAGAGTGTAGTATATAAATGCTGAATTACATATTTATTTAATGAGCACATGGTACTAAAAGGAGTTTTCAAAGTTAGCATCAACATTATAGTTCAATCATTTTGCCAAGCAAATATTTTCAAAATGTTCTACTTGTCAATTGTCATATTGTTTTTTAAAAATATAAAAGATAACCACCAACATAGCTTGCTTAGTTGTACCCTTTTGTTCACATACACGCGCAAACACAAGTCATTATCATTACCTGCTAAGAGGAAATGTTCTTTGAAAAGAAATGGAGGAAGATAGGTTGACAACCATCTCAGAAGACTGCACTATGAAACCAGTTCTTAGCTTTCCATAGATTCATTATCCATCAGCTGCCCAGTGTAAAGAATCCTGCCAGCTGTTTTTGCAGGATTTTTTTTCTTTTGCAGTCATATTTATCGCATTTTTATTTACAATGTTTTATATTGCTTCTAAGCTGCTTTAGGGGGACAAACATCCTGAAAATTGGGTAAAAGCAGATGTAATAAATAAATATCATGAGCTAAACTAATCGTGACAGTGAATTCTTCCACAATTATGTGAGGGATATTAATGAGAAAAGATTGAAATCTACTGAAAATGCTAGTATCTCGCACTGCTATTACGCTCTCAAAAGTTCTCCTTAGCTGAAATGCATGTATGCTGATTCATGGAACTCTTTAGTAAACAGCAGGTGGAAAAGGTAATTTATAGTAGGGTTATAATAGGGGATAATTGTTATTTTGAAAAGCACGTTCTCTTCTATTTGTGGTGGCAGTTACAATCCTCTGCAAGAGTGGCTTGCTGGCATAATATAGTTTTGAATTTTTCCTGGTGTGAACAGTATATGCATTTTGTAGTTCCTGCAAAATTTATTTTGTCTTCACCGTTTTTATAAGGTTAAATAATGAGCTGTTCTCATTAGATAAATAGATGTTAATTCAGCTATTACCATATTTTTCGGACTATCAGATGCACATTTCCCCCCCCCCTCACAAAAGTGGGTGGAAATGTCTGTGCCAAATCTTTTTTTTTTTAAAGAATTTTATTTGTTTTACATTATATATTTAAAAAAAAATCTTCAAACATCGAACTTCGTGTTACATGAGGTCTTACATCTAAAGTTTCTTAATGATCACTAAGCATTTTATTATTAACCTAAATTAACCTGCCGCCTCGAGTTCCCCTGAAATGGGTGAAGAGAGGCGGGATATAAATCCAATAAATAAATAAATAAAATAAATAAAATCCAGGTGTTTTCCAGCAAACCTGATTTCCTCGTTCCACTGAAACTTCTTCCGAGGTCCCATGATCCGTTTTCCTCCTTTATCGTCGTCATCCTCATCCTCTGAACAAATCCGGTCTCTTTGCTCCTTGTCCTTCTCCTCTTCCAGCATCCTAAGAGAAGGAAAACGATGACGGAGCCACTAGGCCCTCCTCCCAAAGACATCCCGCCTGCCCTGAGATCAGCCCCATCGGAAGACATGCCAAGAGTTCTCAGCAGCCATGCTTCTTGACTCCTGGGATTACCGAGTCTGGAGTTATCTGTGGAGAACTGGCAGGGAAGGGTGACCGGAGAGATAACCAAAACAAACGAAAGACATACTTGGCAAACTTGGCCTGGGTGTGTGCTTGGCACTCTTCCTGGTACTTGGCCATCTGCTCAGGCATCGCTCTGCCAATGGCCTCTTTCAGCTTCTGAAGTGGCTCCTTCAGCCGACCCCCCTAAAAACACCCAGAGTTAAGTTAGGGATGTGCCTCCTACTTGCCCTGTTCAGGCAATTGCCTACCCACAATCAGGCAGTGGTTTTATTTAAAGATGGGGGGGGGGAAGCACAACTGTGGGATATCAGGCACATAACAGCATTGCTAAAAATGCACAAAGAGGAGTTAACTTAATTTCGCGAAGTTTCTTTTCTGGAAACGTTGCCTTGTTAACTAGAGCATATAAAACTTACACTACTAGACCAATCTTGGAGTATTGTTCAACTGTTTGAAATCCCTACCATGCATCTGATATTAGCACAACCAAGCGGGTTTAGAAGTACTTTACAAGAAAAGTTTTGTACTCTTCTGTACATAATCGAATTCTCTAGGCTACTAGGCTCGAAATTTCTTGGTTTGGAGAACCTGGAACTGCGTCCCTTGCAGCTGGACTTAGGTATTGTGTACAAAATTGTATGTACTGTGTTTCCCCGAAAATAAGACCCTGTCTTACTTTTTTTTTTTTGGCCACCAAAAAAGGCACCTCGTCATATTTTCAGGGGATGTCATCCACTGACTAACCTATTAGTTAGGGGCCCATGTAGATTGGGCACACATGTAAAAATCAAGCCTGGTCTTACTTTCAGGGGAGGTCGTATTTTCAGGGAAACAGGGTAACGGAGGCCAGGCTGGTCTATGCCCAGAACTGGAAAGAAAAAAATCTGCCAACAGAATGAGATCTGACAAAGAAAATGATGGATTGTGCTGAAGCAGACAGAATGACAATGTTATTGAAAGACAAAGGGGACACGGAATATTTCTTAATATGGGGCAAGTGGTACCTGTGGTATGAAAATAGACAAAAAAATTAGGAAAAAATGACCGATATAATCATAAATAAATGTAAAAGAATAAGAACTATATAGGGAACATAAGTGTATAGATTGTAGATATTTGAAGGTGTTAATAATGTAAAGATCAAACAGTATTGAATTAACTTTATTGTAAATAATTTTTAAAGAATAAAACCAATAAAATTCTTTTTTTTTTTAAAGTTTACTAAGCTGTCTTGTGCATTTTGCAAAATTAGGGATGAATCTTTTATTTAAAAAATGCAAGGCTGTCCAAACAATGTATATTTTTCACATTTTAGATGTTTACCATGTGAAAACATACTGCACCTTAGTGGGATTCATCTATACTTATTCTGCAGAGATCCAATACATGGATTATTTGGAATATTGGGCTCCAACAGGCACTTTCCAACTTAGTAAAAAAAAAAAAGACTGGGTGTATGGGAAAAAATACATTTCTGATGTGAATTTCACGTAAGGATGGATCTACTGCAAAAAGTCAGGATGTCATCCTAGTACAGCTATGCATTTATCTAAAATGTTGGAAATCTGGAAAAAACTCAGAGTAATTAAGCAATCCATAGGGCAATACTGTGGATGTCAAACACTTATTAAATATTTATGGATGTCTACTATTCAGATCCACTCTTCTTAAGACTAATATAGCAAAAACACATTATCTTTTGAAGGTAACTCAGCAGGTCTGAAATAAGAGGTATTGTGTGATAGTCTAACAGATATAGAGTTCAGGAATCTCTAATTGGGCACAGTTCTCAACAAATTAATTCTTTCTTTCTTTTTTTTACTAAAAATATAGACATAGATGTTGGGGATCCCAATGCCCTAGCTTATTCATTGAGATTTTCTGCATAATGTACTATAAAACAGCATTAATTTTAGACCATTTAAGTGTGTGTACCTTGTAGATTATTTAAATAGTGTATACATTTAATATGTAGACAAATATTAAATTTCTAGAAATGTGCATAATAGCATGAGATGCAAACATTATCTCTTAAGCTTTTACTTTTGGTTCATAGGTAAATATTTACCTTTCATCACAGGAATGCGAATGTTGTTTCCCGATTCCAAGCTTTGTAAAGTCGCTTGCAAACCAGTAATCTGAACAATGAGAGAAAAAGCTATCAAGAACCTTTAGAAAATCAGAAGTAATATATGACATTAAGATTAAAATATTTCAATATAGTTGAGAATCTCAGAATACTAACTAGATTACACACAATATCTTAATACTTCAGGAAATCAATCAAGATTAAAAATTGTCCCGTGGCATAGAAAGAAAGAAATGGTAACTATTACTGCCTCTCCTCCTCATCTTTCCTGCAAAAATAATTTGTCACTCAAACCTGATCCTGAACAGAACCCTAAGATGCACAGTGGTCAAATATGATTAAGTTCCTGGAATCAAAAAGGCATAATGGAACCTATAATTTTTTACACTTTGCCTTGCTTATGCATCTGAGCAGCTTGGAGACCTGTTTTTGTTGAGCAGAAATTATTTCTGCCTGCCCAAACTCAACTGCAAAGGAGCTATGTCTGATCACATTCTGTTTAGGAAAAACAATTACAAAATTGTTGAGTTCAAAGAGGCTGTTTAGTCATTAAGTACAACCCTTTGACTGCAGGAATCCAGTTTAAAGAATTAACAGTAGATGGTTGTCCAGCCTTTCTTGGATATTCAGCAAATAGGAGATAGAAGTGCAGTTCAACTGGTGAAATAACTAACCAGAAGTGCAGCTGGAGTGGATACTTGCTGGAAGGTAAGGCCGATGGTGAGGGGAGGGGTGAGGGGAGGGGCTTAATCCCACCACTGCATGGGCTGGATATATTGTGTCGGCGATCCGTATCGGGCCATGGGCCGTAGTTTGATGTTCTATATCATAATTTTCAGATGATAAAGAGCATCTTCTGTGTCACATCCTTTAAAGAGTTTAAGGACATCCTTGAAAAGAGTTAAAGTGTTAACTCATTCCAGAAAGCAGAACATGGAATAGTCAGTTTACATTATAAGATAGCCATTTCTGACTGAATATTAGAAACAGTAATCACAGTTACTCAATGTGGTGAGGGGCTCCCATTCATGAATGCACTGAAGCAGAATCTAATTAATCACTTGTCTAGGATGCTTTAATTGGATTCCTGCACTGAACAGGGCTTTGGCCTTGATGGACTAAACAGTCATTTCCAACTTTATGATTCTGTATTATTATATTAATGTCCTCACCCCTTTCTTCACATCATATCTCAAAATGATGCCACTTATACCTAACATATTTCAATTTATTTCAATTAGCTTTTATCTCAATCAAACCATAATAGAGAACAGTCGATTCTGCTTTGATACCGGTATTTAAAATAATCTGCTTACAATATAGCATCATTAGTTTCAAAATACTTTTATTCAAGAATAGAATTCTTCATTCACTTCATCAAAACTTCCTGAAGCCCCAGTGGAAGGAATGGAACAGAATGATAGAAGAGCCTCAGTGAAAAGAATGTTAATTAGTAGCAGCTTTTCTCTGGGTTTATGGTTTTGAGAGGTATGCATTAAACATAACTGTGGTAATAGGAAACAATATTTGCCCTATGAACAACCCGTGATTGCCTTGTGTTTTCATATACATATACACACACATAAGCATACTATAATAATACAGGTTTATAGCTAGTTGTGATGCTAAGAATTAAGATATGAAAAGAAATGTGTATGTTCTACTCAAGAAAGAAATATAATTGCTTATTACTGTTACCTTTAATGAGAATTCTGCTTTAAAATGTCAAATTATAAAATTTCACTTCACACAAAGAAATAAAGGCGTTGGAGGCTACAATTGTAAACAAAGGGCCATTAGTATATTTCAACTGGTTTTCTTCTCCTTCCCCAAGTCATACTGTTTTTAGACAAAGAGAAGAAAACATCACTATTTAAAAGAAAGATGTGTACTTCTTGGTGTACCTAATGGCCTAACTCTTTGATGTTTGTTTGCATTTGTTTAACTTTGGTTTGTATCTTTAACCCACCTTGAATTCTGAGGAATGGCACAGATTAAAACTTTACCTGAAACATTAAATTAAATTAAATAATATATTCTAATATTTCAAATGGTTTCCATAAAAATGTAAGTTAAAATTGCTGTAAGCTTTACCTGCCCAACCACTTTGTCTCGTTCCAAACTTGTAAGCATTTTCTCTCTTAGTAGAATCTCATACTTTTCATTCAGTTGCCTTAACATAGGTTCATACGATGCATAGTGTGTCTTTAGCCTATAGACAAGAAACTGTTTATAGAATAGTAACCAAATATGAGAAAAAAAAAAATAGTATTCAATTCCATTTCAAGAGGTTAATTAGTTTATTTTTTTGGTCAATTATGTGATCAGTGAGCATCATAGCAAGCTACAGTAGATGTCCTGCCAATAAGGGATGGGCTTTATGAGGGAGATCATGGATGCTGGATCCTAAGCAGTGAAATCTCTCCAGGAAAATGAGAGATTGTGAGACAACCCATATGTACTCCCAGACAGCTGCTCCTCATGAGTAGGCTGCAGTAACTGTTTTACAATCAGCTTGAATGGCTAAAAGTTGCAGGATATCATCTACGTTCAGTCGTACTGTAGCCTTTTAAGAACCAAAAAGTTTGATCCTTGTTTCTTACCCCTCAGTTTGGCAAGTTTCTACAGTAATCAGTGGCTGAGTCTCCTCAATGAAAGTTTTAGATACGATTTTAAGGACCTGGAAAAATATTATTTTTGGAATACAGTAAAAATGGTGTTTAGAATGTTACTTTTAGAAAGTTTAACATGGATTAAGGGTCCAGATACATTTTGAATAAATGTTTGAAATTAATTATAAATCTCTTCTGATGAGAAACTGAATATTTACATTTTTTACACATGAACCTGTGTGAAAAAATGATTCAGCAAATAATTTTAAATATTTCTGACATTATTGAAAGACTAGATGTTACTATGGAAACGAAACAAGTTTCAATTGACAAGAATGAAATTGACTTAAATGTGGATTTAAAAATCACAGGCTATAAAAAGGGTATGGAACAAAGTAAACTGAACTGACAAACGGACCTGGCTGATGTTTAAATAATTAAAAAGTATATGTGAATAATAGACCAGAAGAGTAGATTGTACAATCGTTTTATATAGGATTTACAAAAGGGACATGTTGTTGGTAATTTTGTGAGCCGATACAAAAAAATGAAAAGAAATCAATCATATGTTGCATTTATAAACCATCTTCAGTGATATACAACAAAAATATCAATCAGAGCATCAGTTATTAAAATTAATGGAGTAAGAGTTCTACTGTACATTAAAATCTGAGAGAAGCTTTAAAATGAATTCATAATGACACATGTAATATTAAAAACACACTGATATAAGATTTTATACATTTTTTATGCCCGGTATATCAAAAAATAGTGTACCTACTTTGACATATTTATTCTATTTATCTGGTCTTTTTATTGCTATATTATACTACCAATGATGATAGATTTAAAATATGCAGTACACTACATTTTGCTCTGTTTTCTATATCCAACACAACTAACCTGGTCTTTGATACATTGATTTATTTATACATTAACTAAATTGGTATGACTCACTTAAGAACCATATTGCTTGTCAACCAAAATTCTGGTATTAATTGTGATCGTAAATCAAGGACTATCTGTAATGCAAAGCTCTCTACACGGGGCTATCCTGGAATGCTACCCAGCAGTTTAAACTGGTCCAGAATGCATCAGTGATGGATATCCCTTGGTATGCCCATGTAACACTCTGCTTTGTAAGCTCCATTGGTTGTCATTTGCTTCTTGGTGCAATTCAAGGTGCTGGTCATTACTAAAGTCCTACATGGCACAAGATCTGGTTACTTGAGGGACCACCTGTCTTCCATAGTATCTGTCCTGCTGACTGCACCTGGCAGTGCTGGCATACTCCAGATTCCTTCAATTAAACAATGTCATCTGTCAGGATCCTGGAAATATGCCTTCTCTGTACCAGCAGCTATCCTCTGGAATAGGATAAAACTCAAACTCACAGACCGCAGGCTGGATGCGTCAGGCACCAGCCACGCCCACTCCCAGTTTTGCAAAGGGGGGAAGAGTCACAATACACCACATGACGACAACATGACAACACAAGTTTGACACCCCTGAGGTAAAGGAATGAGGTTTTCCCAGGGATTCAAATGTGCTTATCCTAATTGGTGGTTTGAAAGCCTTCATTCAGCTTTTGGAAAGTATGACTGAAATTAAGAGGAGGAATTAGTATACTGAAAATTATGAGACATTACTCAGAATTCACTGAGGTTCACTTTTCAAAAATTGAACTACCATATATACTCGAGTATAAACCGAGTTTTTCAGCACCCAAAATAAGCTGAAAAAGTCACCCTCGGTTTATACT
>JANHGC010007307.1:61438-72712 GCA_027560395.1 Boaedon fuliginosus
GGTGAAACAGAATAATTTGAAATGTTCTGGAATCTCACCCTCGGCTTATACTCGAGTCAATACGTTTTTCCAGTTTTTGTAGGTAAAGTTAGGTACCTCGGCTTATATTCGGGTTGGCTTATACTCGAGTATATATGGTATGTTAGGTAAAGAAATATTATTTGGAATATTGAAAATAGATTTGTTTTTTATACCATAATGCATTCATGAATCAAAATTGCTCATTAACCATATAGTTGATGAACTGTAACCATCAGGTTATTAAAAAAAATCCAGAACAATGCTGAGGTAACCCTAACAATCCTAACCCTAGCCCTCTACCTTTGCTTCTGAGTGGCCATGTTTCCCACTCATCTCATTGCTTCCCTTTGCTTCTCTGCCTCCTCCCACAACTACTGCTGCTAAAGTCCAGTGCAACAGATTCTATAGGCCTTCCTATGTTCTTTATCTCTTCCTTCTCTCTCCAGTTCCTCTTAGTTGCTGCTAATTTATCCACTTTTTGCACCTCTTGGTTATTACAGCTCAAACTCCCAGTAACAGCTTGCCCCATTGGTTTAGCACTTGCCTAGCACTTTCCCTGCTTCTTCCAAGCCACTGTTGATGCTAATGCCTACATATGCCCTTAACAATGAAAATCCTAACTCTTTGGCCTGTTCTTCTTCCCTACCCTCACACTCTTCAGCCCCATTTCATTCTGTATATAGTCTAAACAGCTGAAAGATGGATGTTTCAGAGCAGATCCAGAGCACCTTAAAGCAACAATCTCCTGCATGGAATGGCTTAGGCTCAGAAGGTTTTTGCAATCCCTGTGTACAACCAAGGGGCCTATTTAAATAACTTGTGATTGATTAGCAAATAAGAAAACATCCTTAACTCTTACACTCTGAGATACTCACATTAATGTGTAATTCTTTTCTCTCTCTCTGCTTTCCAAATTCTGCAGGCTCTTACAGCAAATGCCAAAGCTAATGGTGATATTCGAGTTTTGGAATTAGACAAGAAACTCTCAGCAGCAGCCGCCTCCTAGCACTAACATTAGTGAGGAATCAGAATAACTTTGGAGATTTTTGGAAGCAACATCTTCATGACAAATACCTTGACTTTAAATCACAAGTGCTAACAGTCCAATTTATATTAAAAGGAATCCATTATTAAACTTTCTGGTTGAAATTATATTGAAGCATGAAGTACTTAATCTGTGCTCCTACTGAGAAATTACAGTGTATGCTAGTGAACTTAGAAAGCACAAAGGTTGTGACCTCTACTCTAGAGCTAAATATGACATATCTGTCTTAGAAATGGAACCTTAATACGTCCATTTGTTAAATAAACTTTGGACTATGCTTATCTTCATACTCTGCTAACACCTTGCTGTTTTGTCCATGTCATTTTTTTTTACCATTTAGCAATATATCTTTCTATAGCTTCTCAAGCAAAATAAATAACCTTTAACTTGGCGGGTGATGAAACAATAAAATCTGTTGAAACATTGTTTACAACTTGTTTACATCTTACTCTGCATGCAGAACCTTTTAGTTCAGAACTTTATGATTTCATCCAAATATTTATTTTTTTCCTGGCTATAATTAATGTTATATGTCATGAATATCTTTGACGGTACAGTTCCAGCAAACCTTTGATTACAGGGAGATGATGGCCAGAGCCTGAGAAAAGTAGTTTTTCAGTTCTCTGGTCTTATTCATTACCTTCACTAGAGTCCATTTTGGAAATAAATATTTTTAGTTTAAATTAGATTCAAAGATGATATGAGGCCATAGTACTTGATGCTTCTTGTTCATCGAGTTCATGATGTTTCAGAATATTTATTTATTATTATTATTTATTAGATTTATACCCCGCCTCTCTTCACCCCAAAGGGGGAACTCGAGGCGGCAATAGAATAATACTTTGAAACATAGCATAAAATAGATGGTAAGTATGAAGTAGGACATGCTTATAACAACAAATACTATTTCATTGTTTTTAAATGGTTTTTCATGTACAAATGCTAGACTATAATTTGGAGCCAAAGGGTGGAGAGGTATATTTTTACTTCAATTTCAAGCCATTTTTATGATTTAAAATTCTCTTGTTTTCCACTGCCACCCAACCTACCTCCAGAATAAAACATACCAGAAAAAAGGGATTAAGTAATATTCCTTTCACATTAAATTCCATTTTTAATTAGATTTATTATATTTATATCCCATCTGACTCCCAACTACTCAGCGAGTACTTCATACTACAGTATGAAAAATATGAGACTTAGTACGCTGACTGAATTTCTTTAGAATTCTTCACACAAATGCATTAAGCTCTTTTTTCCTTTGTAGTGTGGTTTGATAATGACCATCAGTTTGCTTGTCATTAAAGTGAAATTATATTTGTTGTGCTGCTAACCATTGGATAATTACAGTAAATCTACATTTCAGTAAAATGAACAGTTCCTTTGAAGAAATAGTTCTTAATTTTAGATATACATATTCAGAACTGCCCTTATAAACATCAATTGTGGAACCCATTTTTGACATAAAGGTTGACAGAATGATTCAGTCTGCATTTTATCAAAATAAAGAATTTTTACTGCTTATAAAACTACTTTCCCTACTTGGTTTTGCTCCCTAGTTAGTCCCTGCTTCTTTTTAACTATGTTCCCCATCCCGTTTTTTGGCTGTCAGTTTTGAGAAGATAAAAACCAGTAAAGGACACCATCTGCCATTGTATTAGAATAATTCTATATATTTTAAAGTCAATTTTTTTCTTCCTACATTAGAAAAGGGTTTATTAGTTTACTCTTATCTCGCCTATAAGACTCCATCAAGTTTCAGGGCTACATAGAAGCAAATATAACCCCCAAAAGATGGGACTGAAGAAAAAATAATTTCCTCAGTGCTTTACAATGTGAGAACATTAGTACTGGAATTACTATTAAAAGAATGGCTCTCTCGGGTTATTGGCCCAATTCTTCCTCCTATCCACTCAATCTGTTTTTCAAAACTGATGGAACCTCAGATATCTTTTTCTTCGGAGAATAATTTGAAGTGTTGCAATGAAGTTTCTTTCAGGAAGCAAAAAAAAATTATGCAACAACCTTTGCATTCAACCAATTGATTTCAATCTTATTAGAAGACTGCAAAATAAGTTCCATTTGAATTTTTACGAACATTTTCTCCTCAAAAACGTGATAAATTGTATCTCATTGTTAGAAAATGTACTGTACATGAGAGTTAGTCAAGAAGGGGTGTTGCTTGTATCTTTTCTAGTTAGCTACTTTTTTCTAGTTAGCTACTTTGACAAAAAATATTTAGGCATTGTGGCTTTAAAGGTCTTATGTATCTACTCATAATATTTGTGGGCATATGGCTACATTTTTGCAAATAGCTTTTTCCTTCTTACAAATAAATATCAGAATTAAAAACTGAAAAATAAATTGGTAGCTAGAATACTGCATGGAAAAGTACTCATTTAAATTTGCAGAACAATTGAAATTGTATCAGTTATTTCTTCATAAAATGAGACAAATGTTTTAGGAAAATACTTTCTTTTTCATAACTGATAACAAAATTACATAAATGAGCTAATAAGGTTGTATAGGTTTCTCTGTAAGGGCAGGAAGATGTTCCTAGTTTAAAAACTTCAGGATATAACAGGATATTTGATGTAATGGTTTGTCAAAATAAATCAAGCAATGACTTACACAATTATTACTAAGCCCTTGCATTTTATTTCTTTCAAACATACATGAAGTGTTAATATGATTCTATTTTAATATGTCTGTTCAGAATTATGACAGTGCTTTTGTTACAGAGTTACAGGAAAACAAGACTGATACTGTACAAATAAGGAAGTTATCTTTTTAAACCTTTTTAGTATTTTCCCTTGGTGGAACAACAGTAAATGCTAAACAAAATGTATTAGTCTTTGAGTTCACTGAGTTTTCGTCGTAGCTTTTTCATATCTTGCTTGAATTTCTCTTCTTCAAGTTTTAGCTTTGTTGTCTGTATATGTTTGAGTGCATCAAGAGAGTCACGGATAGATTGAAATCCTGGTAAATAACAAGCATCTTTTAGTAAAGCTGGCAAAATTATCATTAATATTACATTTTATGTTTATACAGCATTCCAAAATAATTTTTGACTATTGCTTCTTAGCTTAAGGTCATCATTTGATCTATCATTTTAATGTGTCATTGAAATATTTTATGAACATTTTTTTCAGTTAAGTGAATGGACCTTTAAGATTACTTTTAAGATGAGATAGTTTAGTTCTCCTTTGGTACATAAATGTACCAATATACCAAAATGATGCCTGAAATCAGACTGAGTAAAAGAATATACGTATTTTCTGGCATGAAAACAGAAGACTAGAAATAACAATAGACTTGAACACAATTTCTCTATCTAAATATCAGAGTAATCAGTTATTTCTGCTGAAAGCTGTTTTTTGTCCTTTATGAAGAAAAAGGTTTATAAACTGAACCACAGAAAGGAGATTTTTAGTTTTCCTGCTTATGATATGATGGAGAATGACAAAGTTGTGTGGCTATATAACACACGTGCAAACACACAAATGCATGTAAGTTTGAAAAATAATCTTCACCTGATCTGTATTCATTTTGCATTCCTTCTAGTTCATTCCACATCAGCTTTTCAAATCTGGTAATCTTTGCATATAGTTTATTTTGATCATTTTTCACCTGGCTGAGTTCCACATCAAATTGCAATGTTTTTTCTGTGTTTTCTATTCTTTTGGAGATATAGTATAACCCATCTTCCAATTTCTTTTCCAGTATTTCCTTTTGAAAGTTATTGTGTAAAATGAATAGAATTACTCTATTAATAATGTTATATTTATCAATTCAATATAAAGGAACAAAATTAATCCTGTTTATCTGTTATATTTTTTTCTGTAGATGTGCTATCATTTGTATAATTATCTTTATTTGTAAATTTACATTTACAAAAAACAATATATCTAATTTCCCAGTTAATTAGGCAACTGACTTTTTATGGAACAGCCCATAAATTGGGATGGATTTAAAGCTAATCTGGTATAAGAGGCTTCCAAACTTTTTTGATATACATTTTTCTATGAAACTCTGAAGATGTTTCAGCTTATAAAAATTGTTTGGTACAGTGAAGGGCAGGAGGGTCCAAAGAAATGTTGGATATCAAAATTCTTTGCATGAAGTTCAGATCTCATCAGTTGAGCTTAGAAAAAAATGCTGCTGCTGCTGCTGCTTATTTTCTGGCTCATGTAGAAGTCTGGAAAGAAAATTAAATGAACAACTGGCCATGAAGCAGCAACTCTTTCATCATGTTTAGATCCAACATCATAAAATTTTGAACATTGTAACTAAGATCCAAGCTACTAATTAAAGCTATGGATAGCAAATGCATCATTGATTTGCTAACTTCTTTAGTTTTAAAAAAACCCCTACAATCATGGCCTAAATTCAGATAGGTTGGTCTCTGCAATTTATATTGTTCAAAACTGTGGGTCAGTTTTTGGCAATCCAGTTTGTGGCTCTCTCTGCATCAACACCGGTTTTCCCTATCTACTCTCCAGCAATTCTCCCCATGGTAAGTTTTGAACAAAAAGAAAGATCTCAAGATAGAACTGAAGATTTAAAACTGGATGGCAGAGCCATTTCTAACTGATGCAGAGCCCACAGTGATTTTGTTTCCAAAAATCAAAGCACTTAGCAAACATTGACTTAAAGCTTCAATAGTTTTAATCTATAAAATATAACATTTAAAACTTGCTGCATCGTGCAATAATTTAGGATTAGCAATCATGCAGTATGTCTTTTAGATTATTTTATAAAACAACTAAATTGTCTCTTTTTGAAACTAAAGTGAACTGTTCCAGTTTATCACACCAAGTGCTGCTCTCCTCCCTCACAAAAAAACAAATTTGAAGAAAGTTATGTGCAGATAGTGTCCTGGTCCTGGATCAGCTACTTTCTGAAGATAAACACTCTGCCTAAGTGCTTGCATGAAGCCAAAATCCTTCCTCTTGCCAAAAATTCAAGCTGTAATTCAGATTGCAGTTTGAAAAAGGAGCACTCTGCCATCTGTTAAGAGACTTATTTGAGATGGCATATTTTATTGCCTATGACTGAAAGAACAACATCCATAACGTAGCAGTTTCAAATCCATACATCTCTGTCCCAAGTCCCCAAAGTAACCTTAGTATATTACCTTTTTCTAGCAATATATTGAACATAAAAAGCAAAGATGAATGGGATTTCAATGTCTGGTCATAAAATCTGATTGGCTCCTATGCTTCCTTCAGGTGTTCCTGATTTCTGTACTTCTGTTGTAGATTCTTTGTGAGATAATCTTCTCACCATCCTCTTTCCCCGGATTCTCTGCTGGCTCATTTCCATTACTCAGCCATGTAAGATCACTGAGAATGTTAACCAGATCTAAAGGTTTTACTTATCTGTTTAAAATCTTTCTGCTCTTCTTTTATAAAAGAGGCTTTTTGACACAGCATGTTATGCCTGTTTTCTTTGCATGAATTACAAAAGCACTTGCCAATCTGTCCTTGATTGTAGCAAAGAGCTGGTTTGTGAAATGGACTTGCTCTTGTTCAGATCTCCTCAACTCACTTTCCATCCACTTTCGTTGGTTTTGAATTTGATCTTTAAAATCATTTAAAATACCATTTATCCTAGTATTTAAAAAGAAATTCTTTTTAATTTTCATGACAATAAAGCATAAAACATGCAGTTCTTCTGTATCATGATCTCACTAGAAAAGCAATTTGAATAACAAGTGGTTTTTTATGTTAATTGTTTCCTTAGTTTAGTCTTAATTTTCTTATGACAATTAAAGTCATGTGGGTAAAAGATTCACTCAAACAACTTCCATAAACCTATTCAGATTTCACGTCATGAATCAGATACTCTTCAGTTTTGCCAATTTTGGTAATTAACAATTTTCTGAATTGGCAACATTGGTGGTATGGTTTCAGTTTCAAGGCTATAAATACTTATATTTGATCACATGTATTCTCCGAAGAAGAAAGGTCTTTAAAATGTATTTTGAAAGTGACCAAGGGCTTATGCATTTTGAAGCATTGTAAGTCAGTTTCTGATCACAGCTTTTACATTGGCAAAAATAGATATTTTGCAAGAATAGGAAAGAAGTTGAATATGAGCATCGATGTATCTGTGTGTGTGTGCATGCACATGTGTCCACAACTGATGACCAGATATATGTAAGACAAGAATGAAAAAAACATTTCTTCAAACACTTTTGAGTTGTCATCCTGTTTTTTGTAAAATATTGATTTTACAATTAAATGTAAATAGATCTTCATCTCACATCAGAATTAGTACATCACATCTGACTTAAAAAAACATTCAGAATGCAAGAGTATGTGACATTAAAGCAGCTGCATCTTCAAGTTTAAGCAGCCCTTTCAGTACGGCTTTCACTGAAATAATATCAATTTAGAAACACAGTTACTTCAATGAGCTGCATAGGTGCTGCATTTAAGCACGTGTTCAAAAGCAAATCTTCAAAAAGAAAATTGAAGCATAGTACCGCTATATTTTACACTTTTTATATGAGTTAGGAAAATAAAAATCTGATATAGTTATGTATAGCTTAGCTCCGTGGTGGTGAACCTATGCACAGAGCCCTCTCTGTGGGAACATGCACCATCGCCCCAGATCAGCTGGACTGTGCATGCATGCGTGCACCTCCTGCTGGCCAGCTGGTCTTCAGGCCTCTGCTGCTCATCTGTGTGGGGTGGAGCATATGCATGGGGGTTGTGGGCGTGGATGGGAGGCAAGGCACATGCACGGGAGCAGGGTGCATGCACGGGGGGCGCACGCATGCAATGCATGTGTGCATGCACAAGGGGCATGTGAGCAGGGGCACACATACATGATGTGCACGTGTTGCATTTTGGGCATGCCTATGCACTCTTTTGGCACTCGGTGCCAAAAAGGTTCACCATCAATGGCATAGATGCTCTCCCCGTCCGTTTTTATAGTCTTTTTCCTTCTCTAAACTTTCAAAAATTTATTCATTTCATGTATTTATAAAGCAAATTTAGAAACTGCCCAATTCACTCACAGAATGACTGAATGAAAAACAAATTTGCATTGATTCTTATGATTTTCTGTCTTCTTTCTACTTAGTTTCATGATAATTCTTTTGCATTAAATAAGAAAATTTTGTTCTTACAACTATCAGTGAAAGCAAATAAAAGCACTGTGCAGTTTCAGTTAAAGCATTGAATTAGCTTTGGAAAAAAGATTTATGTGATTTCATAAACATTTATCCTTGTTGGCCTGTCAGGATCTTTAAAGGCAAGTAAATTAATTTGGTGATGTTCTGTTGTGCCAATACCATTGCACCATAACTTCTCAACAAACACACTAACATAATTGAAAAGCTTTGTTCCCTTACTTGAAGTCCAAAAGCTGCAATTCATGGTGTTGATCACCTTGTATTGTCTTTAAATTTGAAGTTTGCTCTGAGTTTGAAGTCTCCATTTTGCCTAAAAGATGCATTACCTAAAACAACAAACAACCAACAACAAAACATTATGAGCTAAAATCCCAACATTTACATTAAATACATATTATGATTGCAGTGACTAAGGGAAAAGTCAGAATTTCAGTTAGACCCATTCTTATAACCTTTTCTCAGAATTAATTTTGCTGCATAATAAAAGATTCCCATCAACTATTCCAAAATAATTATTAATGTCCAGTGTTTGTTAGATTTTTTATAGTCCTTTTACAGAAATGATCAGATTATACATAGGCTGCTAGAGAGAAAGTGAAGATGAGACCCTTTTCTCTAATATTCTACTTTTTCAGGAAGACCTATGCTATGTGCTGATCCATTTGGAACAGTCAGCATTAGCATGTATGAATCTTTTTCCTGAGAAGGTTTCCTTCTTATGTCATATTTCTGCATGAAAGACTTACCTTTGTTTTTACATAATGGCTGCTTTGGATAACAATCATCTGCAATTATGAGTGATGAAAAAGTAATTTGGCAACCAATCCTTAGAGAGTCTTTAAAGCAAAGGAAAGCTAATGTAAGATTGTAAACCCAGTCTTGGTTTCTCTTGATGACTGCTTCAGTTAACAACCAAGTTTTGAGTTCCACTTGTGGTTGCTAAATGAGTACTACTTGTACCACTAACTCATGTTATATGATTATGCAAGCATTTGTTCTTTTTTTTCATTGGTTGCAGAAGAAGCTTTCTAAGAATTATGGGAAAGTTTGAAAGAACTTCATTTTACATTTTCTACATAGAACACATCTGCTTAACCTTTTGTCAACAAGTATGATCCTTTGGTACAGGAAAAATACAAGATTTGGAAATTCATATGTGATAAGGACCCCAGATAACCATTTCTTTACAAGGTGAACAAACGGGTGATATTTAGCCAGTTCAGCCCAGTTCACGGGATCTGGTGGCAGTAATTTGCCGGGGTTCACCAAACTGCAAGAGCAGGGCTCAACTGCAGCAGCTGTTTCACAGAGAAAACAAATACCACGGGCAGCCCCATACCGGCACTAAGAAATGCCGCACCCTCTCTCTCGTGTGCGAGAGAGCAGCTGCTGCAGCACTTCTTAGAGCTGGTATGGGGCTGCCCACGGAGAAAAGAAACAAACTTCCCAGCAGCGGCAGCTGCAAAGTATCACTAAGAAACGCTGCCCCCTTCTCTCAGGGCACACCGTTTCTTAGCACCCTTTTGGGGTTACCGCTGCCAGGCAGTTTTCCCCATGAAACAGCCTGTTTCACGGAGAAAAGAAATAGTGCCCCTTTTGGGGCTGCCACTGCTAGGGAGTTTTTCCCATGAAATAGCCTGTTTCACGGAAAAAGGAAACAAACTCCCCGGCAGCAGCAGCTCCAAAGCGTTGCTAAGAAACACTGTGCCCTGAGAGAAGGGGGCGGCATTTGTTGGGGCCACTTTTGGGGCTGCCTCTGCCACAGAGTTTTCTCCATGAAACTACAGCCATTTTCATGGTGAAAACAAACCGTCCAGCAGCGGCAGCCCCAAAAGCTGCGCTAAGAAACACCGTGTTCTGAGAGAAGCGGGCGGCATTTCTTGGTGCTGCTTTTGGTGCTGCTACTGCCAGGGAGATTTCCCCGTGAAACTACAGCCTGTTTCATGGAGAAAACAAACTCTCCAGCAGTGGCAGCCCCAAAAGAGGTGCCAAGAAATGTCACTTCCTTCTCTCTTTCCCAGAGAAAGAGCTTTCTTTCCCTCTGGCTCTTTCCCAGAGAAAGAAGCTTGGAGACAGGAAACCCTGGCCAGCCCCAGGTCCTTACCGCCACTCACAGCAGCCATGGACAGGCTCCCTTGAGGCTGCACCAGGGGTGGGACAGGGGGGTGAGGAAGTGCATGGTAGCAGCCAGGCCACCGAGGGACTCCCTTGCCCATGTGCCACCAGCTCCTCAGTCTCTTTTTCACTTCTCACAGGGCCGGGACCTGCAAGGAGGAGCTGGTACGTGGCCAATGGAGTCCCTCGGTGGCCTGGCTGCTACTGCACACTGGCCCAGCCCCCGCCCCAGGTGTGAGAAGTTGGCTGGAGATATGGGGAAGGCTGGGGAGGTCGCTGGAGATATGGGGAAGGCAGGGGCAGGTGGCAGAAGCTATGGGAAGATGGGGGAGGTGGCTTCTTTTTCCGGGAAAGAGCCACAAATCCGGGACTGGGACAATTGTCACTGACAACTTGTCAGTCCAAGGGACGGTGGGAGGAAGTACCTGGGAAATCACAATTTCTGCAGCATTGACTGCAGTGACTGAGGGGGCATGGCCAACTCGATGATGTCACAGCAAGGTGCTGCCCCACCTTGCCATGAATGACATTGAGTTGGCCATGCCTACTTAGTCACATGACACCCCCCACAAAGCCATACCTATAGAACCAGTGTTGGGATTATTTGAAACCCACCACTGTGTACAAAGCCCATACTCTAATAGAGAGCTGGAGAACTTTTGGTCTGTGGGATGGTTATGAAAGCCTCTGCAAAAGTCCCATCTAAGACTTTGCCCCTTCCTCAAAGCCTTCATGTTCCTCATCAAGAAGAGCTCAATGGAGAAGTTTAGCTTTGGCGACAGGGTGCAGATTGACAGGGCTCTGCAATCCGGCACCCAGCTTTCCAGCCTGAGGGTTCGTTGAGGACCTAAAGTTTCCTGGGAAGGGAAACTAAGCGAGGGAGCATGGTGCTGGGGGGTTGAGAGGAAGCGCAATCCTCTCCCCACCTAGATACCCGCTCTGAAGCCGA
>JANHGC010007307.1:91652-104199 GCA_027560395.1 Boaedon fuliginosus
GGGGGAGGTAATTCTCCACATTCTTGTTCCGTGTACGTATTCCAGCTAGCTACGCTAGCCTGCACGTACTCAAAATGGATACTGTTTTGCTTATTCCCACATTCAACTTTTCTTGCTAAAACAAGTCTAAACCATTATCATCACTAACTAGAACATGTGCAAGAGAGCATGTTTAATCACTAGAAGTCAGGAAACATCTTAAATTGCTGTACATTATTATCTGCAGGCTTCCAAATTATTGAGCAATCTTGTCCCCTTTTACAACATTCAAAGATAAAACTGAACATTATAGCCTAGAGTCACGAAATGAATAGCTGCAGGATTCAATCAAGGGAAGAAATGCAGTAGATCAGAATTACAGATCAAAGATTAGAAAAACCAAGAATACCATTTTTTAGAAAAATAAACCATACATAAACAGGCAAAATAGGAGGAGTAATTATGGAGAACTTGTTGGAGGAGGAGTAAGGAAAGGGACTATACCTTAGATCTTAAATACAAGCAAATATAAGAAACTTAGAGACAGGTGACTGTTCCAGATGAATGGGGGTGGAAAACAAGAATATGTATAGTAGGTATATAGGAATCTGATGGGTCTTGAATACAAATATGTTTATCTGTACTAATGGGGAGAAGGAAAGAAAAACTGGAAAAAGAAGTGAAAAATATAGCATGAAACAAACCAGACTATTTATTATCCACTAGCTGATGACCTGGCGTTGCCTGGGTGTTTATTTCTGGAAATCCAGTACTGTATTTGAAGGGAAAACTATGTATTTGTGACTTAGGTTATTGAGTCCTCCTCCTCCTCCTCTTCTTCCCCCACCTCCCCCTCCTACTCTTTCTCTTCATGGTCTTCTGCCTCCTGCACCTCCTCCCCATTCTTCCTCATGTTCTTTCTTCCTCATTCTGTGAATGGTCTTCTTCCCCCTCCTTCTCTTCCCCGTGTTCTTCTTGCTACCTGCTGGGCCCGCTGTGTGGGATGTCTTGCAAGAAGTAACTGGAAATTGCAGCAGGAGGCCAAGTGGGCCCAGCGTGAAAGTGAGAGCAGGGAATGGAGGGCTTATTTGGCTGACTGTGGGAGAGTTTAGGGTTAGGCACCTCCTGTGGGCAATCCCACCAACATGTGTGAGTTGCATCCAGGGGCTGGTGCAAAAAGGATGCCATTGGGCTCCTGGAGCAAGTTTGAACCAGGAAGGTGAGAGAGTGAATGAGGCCACAAAGACCTGTCAGAAGGCCTGGAATTAATGTGCCCCCCCCCCCGGATGATTGTGTGATAGTTGATGGTTTTCTTTTTTACTCTGTATTATTGTGTTTTATTGCTGTAAGCTGCCTCGAGTTCCCCTTGATCCCCTTGGCCTTCTGCAGAGGCCCCTGCACATGTGTAATGTGTAGAGGCCTGCGCAGGCACAGTACAGTGTGGCTGGGGGTCAGCAGTTTGGCAGATTTGGGGGGGGCACAGATCCCCCCCCATAGGCACTCATGACCTCCCCCCAGTGGTGATGTTAGGATGGAAAGGTATGTATGTGCGAAGTTTGGGCGAGATTGGTGGAGAGGTGTAGGTGTGTATAGAGCACATACAAACATACATCCCCGCCCCCAACTTCTGTTTTATATAGATTATTTCCCAGAATTTAAGGCCAGGCAAATTAACAGTTCTCATTTTTGCTTTTGTAGGAGTTGAAGAAACAGATAGGATTTTATCAAATTGGCTAATAGACAAGAACAACTGTTGCTATATATTTCCTGTCTTAGTGCTTAAAAATTATGATAATTCACTTACTTTCACATTACAGTGGTAACTTTTGGCAACTAATGTAAGATTCAAATAAGCAGAATGGAGTTTTGAATTTGGCCTCCATCAAATTCTGTACACTGCACATGCCTAGACTGAAGTCAGTCCAATAAACGTTTATTCCAAATGTAAACTTATTTGTAAATGTTTAGCCTTCCAGACTATAATGCTGAAATCTGACTGCATATGTGAGTTGCTTTATTCAGACTCTTAGCACGCTTACAAGAGTATGGAAAAAAGCAAAAACAAATTTTCTCTTCCTACTTTTTATTTCAAGTTTTTAATTTTCCTCTCAATAATTGTAATAGAAAGGAAAGTATGTATGATAGTTTCAACGTTGGCACACATTTTTCCAGTACTTATATTGGGCAAATGGGAAGATCCACACTCATTCACTGATTCTAATTTATTGCATCTCCACTATAAAGTCAATAACCAACCTTTTTTAAATTTCCACTGATGAGACTGGTAGAAAAGTATTTTTATTAATTAATTTTATTTTTAGATTATAAGACTTATCCTTGTACTATACCTCACTTGAGATCATGTTTCAGTCTGACAGGACATGGTCTCTTTAAAATGCAGTTAGCCAACTTCCTATGTCCTATTAATAAGGTTGCATTAAAGGACTTGCAGTTTTTATTACTATAGTATATTGTATAACCTCATTGCTGAGGGCAGTCTATGATTCAAAAACTCTTGGACAAGCAGCACATATGACTGAAAAGTCAACTATGACAGGGCTTCTTAAATCTCACTTGAGATTTAGAGAGATTGTTTGCCTATTACTCTGCTCCCCAATATTTGCAAGTGAATCAGCAGGAACATCAGAAGTTAAAAATAAAAGACTGGTCCCCTTTTATGCAATGATGTTTGTGCTATCTATGAATAGGGAGTATAATTTTAGTTTAAATAAAAATTCTGAATTTTCTTCTCTTCCCCAACTTCCCGAAAATATAGAAGTTGACATCTATAAGATGGTGATGTCTCATTTTTTTGTATAATGACTCATTACTCAGAAATGTGACAGCAGTTGGCTGCAAGACCAACAACATAATGCAACATTTTGAGAATCATGTAGCAGCCTTGCACCTACAGGAAAAAGAAAGGATGGTTGGAATGGAATGGAATGAGGGTGGCCTAAAAAAAATAAACTCTCCTTTCCACTAAGCCCACGGCCCCTCCCTTCCTGTTCTAAACATTGTACTGCCAGATGGGAAGGATTTGTAACTGATGCAAGTGAGCTGGCTCTCTTTTCAACTGCAGCGAATTTCATATAGTCAGCTAGAATCATCAGATTCAAAAGTACTGGTTGTATATCACACAATGTCTTCAGCTATGTTTAACTGAACCGTGTTCAATCAATTCCTTGAATCTACACACATACTGAACAAAAAATGAATTGCATTGGCTGAAGGACCACAAAATACTGAACCACAACCTAGCCAAACGCTTTAGTTTTCCATATTGTTGCAACCTGCTATGAGTCACACAAACCAAAAGCCAATTAGGTTAACTGAGTTACTCACAAGCAAGCATGCTCAGCAATCACAATTAAGCCAGCCAAGATCTATCCTGGATTTATAGATTAGCCCTTGGGATTTAATTGTTTGCTGGATTTTCACAACAGACGGAAACAAAACATAAACTCAAGGTTCTGGATACTGCAAATATATACTTTCCTGGGTGCTTAGCATGTTTTGATGCTTGGGCAGAATTTGACCTACTCAGTTCTACCCTTATCTGGATAATGCCTAGGATAATTTCTTTATATCTATATGTTGGTAGTATAAGGTAGCATTCATCCCTAACAGGCCTTCTTGGAAAGGCTGGGCTTGCAGGATATATACACGACCACAAAGACAACTATTTCATATATAATAGTGTGTTGGGATGTAGGTTATGTTCTCAGAACTCAGGTAACTGTTAGGGCAAATTGGTACGGCCAAAGTTGTGTAAATGCGCTTGTGGCCAGAGCTACCAACTCACTAAGAGAACACCTAAAGATAAGGTTTCACAGTGAAGTTGTGAGACACGCTGCAATTATCTTTAATTTCCCACCTTCTAGCCTTCTGAAATGGGCAAGCAACTCAAGAGGAACTTTTGCAAATTCATGGAACTCCGAAGTTATATCGTAAAGCATTGTTCTTCCACGCCGATGACGTTTACCTCTGACAATTGTCTTATACGGTATACTACTTTCTCCGGTCCTATTGTTTTTGCCTGGGGCGAGGAGCGGAGGCGATTTTAACGCCACCCGATAATCGTTTTCATTCTGCCCCACCCCTCCCCTGCAAAGCGAGTCTGCGCGGCCGGTGGAGACAGCAGACCTCCTCGAGGAGGAAAAGTCAGGCGCGCCAGACCGAAACTTCGTGAGCTCTTCTCCCTTCCTGCCATGCTCCGAGCCCCGGTTCCCCTCTTCGAGGTTGCAGATGCACCGAGAGCGGGAGCCGTCCAGCCGCCCAGCCCCTGAAGCGGTCGCCAGCTGCGATAGCGAACAAGTGCAACCCCTTCCTTCGGGCGGCCTGGGCTGAAGCCGCCGTGCGCTGCTGCTCTTCCTGCCTCCGCGCTTGCAGCGGCAACTGGCGGCCGGGTTGGTGGAAAAGGCGAAGGCGGAGGCGGCGGAGAAGGGAGGGAGGCGGGGAGAAGAGAATGGCAGCAGCCGAGGAACCCGGAGCGGCACCAGCAACAGGGAGCAGCAAGGCCCGTGAAGGGGAGCCGGCGTCGTCTTTCCAGAGCCGCCTGTGGAGGAGCCTGCAGCTGGGGAGCAAGGGCAAGGGCAGCGGCAAAGCGGCAGCTGAACGCCGCAGTGCGGACACCTCGCCGTCGCTTCCTCGGAGTCGCGCCATGGAGCAGCCGGCCAAGGCGGACTTATTAGCGGGGGGCGGCGGCGGCGCCGCCAGATGGGGCGGCTTGAGGCGTCGAAAACACGTGCTGGACCGCGTCTTCTCGTCCTCTCAGCCCAACTTGTGCTGCTCCTCGGCAGAGCCCCTGGAGGCCGTGAGCGCCGAGGCCGGCTCTGCTCTGCGCCGCCTCCGCGAGCATCTCCTTCACCATCCTCAGGGCAAAGGGGGGCCGCAGCAGCAGCGCGGCCGGGGGCCCGAAGACCCGCCCGCCCCTCCTTCCTCGGCTTCTTCGGCAGCTGCCCCCGAGAAGGATCGAGTAGTAGACGGGGATGGAGCCCCCAAAGCCGAAGCGCGGGAGGAGCCTCCGCAGCAGCCCCGACTCGGGGCTCACCTGTCCCATCAGAAGAGCTCTTCTCTACCCGGCAACACCGGCTGCTTGGAGCAGTTACTTCAAGAGTCGCCCACCAAGGGCAAAGTCAAAGGGTCGGAGGGCGGCGGCAGCCCGGCGGGGAGCCCTCGTTCTTCGAAGCTATTACAGGCAGGTGCTTTGCGGTATTTCTTTAGCAGCTGGGGATGAAGCAGATACTTGGTTCCTCCGCAGGTTTAAGATATGTGAACCAGGCTGCCAGGGGAATTCTGGGAGAGAAACTGCCCACATCTTATTAAAGTTCCTGACTTAAAAGAATAGTTGTTTCCCCAATATATTTGGGGGTGGTGGTGGAATGGGGAGAAGGGGAGTGGGATGCTAAGAAAAAAGATGTAAGTAATACAGCTGGTCCTCAGCTTACAGTCCCAATTGAGCCCGACATTTGTGTTTTTAAGTAAAACATTGGTTAAGTGAATTTTGCCCCATTTTACAACTTTTCTTGCCACGGTTGTTAAGTGAATCACTGCAGTTAAGTTAGTGATGTGGTTAAGTGAATCTGGCTTCCCCATTGGCTTTGCTTGTCAGAAGGTCACAAAATGTGATCTCAGTTCATTGCAACCATCATAAATATGAGTCAGTTGCCATGCATCCAAATTTTGATCATGTGACCACGGGGATGCTTCAACAGTTATAAGTGTGAAAAACTGTCATAAGTCAATATTTTCAGTGCCGTTGTAACTTTGAACATTGTAAGTCTATGACTACCTGTACTGAGAAAACAGAATTCCTAATGGAAAATACACCCCTGTTCTGATGCAAAGGAAAGAATTTGTTTATTTATTTCACACCTGCTTATTTCCACTCCTGGACACCACACACAAATCTAGGTTTTCTACTGGTTATAGAGAAAAGGCTACCAATGGTTTTAGTGTCTCCAATATAAGAGGCATTTTACCAGTGTGTTGCAATTGTTGTCTGTGAGTTTCTCCTGGGTGTTTGGTTGACTAATACAGCAACGGAATGCTGACCTTATATACCTCTGCCAAGCGTGATAGTCCTTACATGTATGATGTGCAGCTTACTCTATTTTTAGCTTTAAAAAGGTTCGAAAATTCAACCTTAACAAAGATATAATCTGGGTGCCTAACAGTATGTAATTCACTTGCGTATGTAACATTTAAGGGAAGGGATTAGATAAATACATTTTTAGAATGTATGAAATATTTGTAAAAGGTCTCAGAGTGTGTGGTAGTATATCATATATGATCCATCCAAAGAACCAGTGGTACTTTAGTCAGGTGACTTAGCTTGCTGATCTTTCCTGTGAGTGAGGTGAAACATTGCACACCTGGAATTCTTGGGTAGCCATGAATAAGCACACTCTCCAATTGATTTCTTTTCCCTTAGCAATGTAGTGTCTAAGGCTGCCATTGGAAGCATAATTTTCTGTTGCTTTGTAACGGAGTCCTCAACTTACCCACAGTTTGCTTAGTGACCATTCAAAGTTACCAGACCACTGAAAAAAGTAACTTATGACCATTTTTTACACTTATGGACCGTTGCAGCATCCCCATTGTGATTTCCATTCAGATGATTGATAACTAATTCACATTTATGACGATTGCAGTGTCCCGAGGTCATGTGATCATCTTTTGAAAACTTCTGACAATGGGGAAATGAGATTTACTTAACCATGTTACTAATTTAACAGTTGCAATGATTCACTTAACAACTATGGTAAGGAAGGTCATAAAATGAGGCAAAACTCGCTTAACAAATTTTTCTCTTAGCAACATAAATTTTGGGCTCAATTGTGGCCATAAGTTATGGATTATCGGTATAGACATTTTGTCTTGTCCTTTGTAATCGAGATACAGCTGAACATTAAGTTTTCTTGACTGGATATTGATTTTTAACTTGTTTGAAAGCAACAAGATGGAAATCCATGTTGCAGGTCATGAGACACCATTGAAGAACCTTGCAAGGTGTATTTGGTTGCCCTTGCTGATGAAAGGGCCCAGCTGGAAATGATTGGGCAACTTGCACCAGTCTAACTCAGAATTCCTAGACTATGATTGTGGCTACATTCATAAAACATGCACTGAATAAAGAAAATAAGTTTATATAATACCTGAGCCAAATCAAATTGATACCTCTGTGAAATGTGCGGACATAGCCTCAGTGTTGTTCAGAGTGCTGCAAAGTATTTTTATGTAAGTGCTAACAAATTGCCCAAGTAAAATTTAAATATGTAGATGTCCTTGGATAATTTGTATTTCAGATCAAATCTTTTCTCTTTTAAATAGGTTTCATCCTTATAACCTTAAATCTACATATTGTTAATAATGTAGCAGTGCCCAGGATTGTTAGAAGACTTTGGATGGCAGCTGAAAGGTTGCTTTCTGACAGCATTATTAGTCATGCCCTAATTCTTAGCACATTGACTTGGAAGTAAGCCCACTTGATTGCAGGAGCTCCTGCTTGTAACATAAATAAGGTTATATCTATAGTCGTGGCATTGTTTCATTAATGATGTTATCCGTTATGAATTAAATTTTATTTGCAGATATAGTTATGTATATTTTACGACTTTTAAGTTTTCCTTCTGTCACATTATAATCATATTTCTCTGCATTACTTTATTTAGCCTAATAGATATAATTAAAAAAAAGCAAATATAGAAGATTTTAATATTAAAAAAAAAGCTGGACCTGCTGGTATGAAATGGACAGCATAGAAGAGTCAAATGGAACAATGCTGTAAGATAGGGCCTTGATGTTATTGTATGATAAAGGTATTCTTTTTAAATAAATGGTATAGTTGCATTGTCTGTTTTTTGGAATGCCCTGTTCTTGCAAACATAATTTATTACCCCTTTTGTTTATTCCTAATGCCTATGTGGTTACAAAAATCAATAATAGCAACTGCATTTGAGCGATTTTATATTTTTGTGGAGATAACTTGATAGCTGAATGCATAAACATCTTACAGGTCTTTGTTGGAACCTCTGTATGCATTGTCAAAGCAAAGGGAGGTTCAAGTGTTAATTCTCTAAAGTAAAAAAAGGTTGAGAGAATTGCAAATCTGTACATATATATCCATGTAATTTACTCAGTTTTAGTAGGTGTACAAAGATAATAATATTACATGGCTTTATAAATGAAGTGACTTCGAGTGCTAATTATAAGAAGAAAGGAACTCTAAATTGTTCTGTTTTTGACACCACATAATAATAGAACTAACTAGGTACAATATATAACATGGGATAAAACCCAATAGTATATCTAGGCATGGTGTGGGAACAACATACATGAAATAACATGGGTCAAGAATAAAAATTGAATTTATAGAGTAAAACTTCACTTTCAATACTTTCAAATAGTTATTTTTACCATTTGTGAAAGTACATAACTATACAACTTCTATAAAAATGACACAAATTAAATAAAAGATCAAATAAAAATAGACAAAAATCACATAATTTGACTTTGAGTGAGAGTGAAGTGCGAACAGAAATTATATCTAGACCCTCTTGAACTGAACTTTGTTGTTACTTCTTAGTCTGTCCTGAAATGAGATTTCCTTGTTTCTCTATTTTTTTGCTTTAGAAATAGTTTAAGTGAATAATTTAAGAACTCTAGCTGATATTATTGGTGATATAGAATAATCTCCAACTCTATTAATTTGCCGCTCAAATAAATATAAACTAAAAATGGTTCACTGGGGGCAGTTATTATCTAGTTCTATGTGTACAAGTGAGTTCTCTGAGTGGAACTGGAAGCATATATTATTCCGGAATGATATTCCACAAATCTAATTAAATTAACATGCTTCATGGAAAGTTAATATTTATTGCAAGATTTTGCAGTAAGCCTGTAAAATGAAATGTTATTGGCAGTGTACTTATTGCTGACAAGATTTGGTTTCTTCGCTGTAATCTCAGGTTCCCATAAAGCAGCACATGATAATGTGGTTCCAGTCCCAGAAGAGAAGTAGAGTGTTCAAGAGGAGGTTTGTGGTCAAGCTGAGAAAGGAATAACAAAAAGTTGTCAAAAGCAGCAAGCTTGATCATCCTGAAATTGGCAGTGAAATCTTTGCTCAAGACTCGCAATTGAAATTCATCCTGTTCTTCAACAATTTATAGGCAAAGTGTTCTTTTAAGCAGCAGATAAAGAACCCTGTAAATTTCAAAATGACCCATTCTGAAAATTTCAGCATTCAAATGTGCTTGCAGTGGATTGGTTGGTTGTACAGAAGGACCCTTAGCTATTTAACATTTAAATAATTAAATGATATAACTTAAAAGTATATTCTACCCACAAGACAACATCACTGTCCTCATATTTTGAGACTATAACTTTCTTAACTTTAATATGAAGTTAAGAGAATGGCAGGCCTCTTTAAATTAAATTTGGAAGATGGGGCAACCCTTGCTTCATGTCTTTGTTTAGTATATTTGGGTTTTATCTCTCAATTGGTAATTGAAACAACAAGTACAAAACCCCCTCATCTTTGACCTTGGTTTAAAAAAAACCTGAAAGATAAGGTGAATATAGCATTAAGAAAATGTTGTAAAGTCCCAATGTTCTATTAAAGATAATATTACTCTATTGCACTATATTGGAGCTAAAACATCTAATTTTTGGTATGCTATTCTATACTAAAAGTGCTATTCTAAAATTGCATTGCACATAGAAAATATACATTGCAGGGAAGTTGTTCTAGGTTCCCTTATTACATTGATTTACTCTTGTTAGAGGGATTCCCCCCCCCCCCATGAGGATGCTTATAGAAGTATTAGTGCTCATTTGTATTTGGTTTTCTTTTTGTTGCATGTATAAATATAACTAGAAGCTGAAATATGGTAAGGGATATGGGAATTACGGATTCAAAAGAGTTAAGTGAAGATCTCAGAAAATAATGCAATCTTGGAATAAATTTTCAGGAGAGATTGCATGCATAGTTTTGGTTAAGACTAATGGGAGATCCACAAGACATGGTTTTGTCATCTGGTGTTCAAATCCGGTGAAGTTGAAGGAAAGACTGCTAAGTGGTTGTATTTTTAGGAAAAAGATGGTCCTCTCCTGCTGATTATATTTTTATGATTTCAGTAGTTTTATTTTTAATGATTTTTGTGGTTACATTTGGTTAATTCTGTATTATTTTCTGGATTTTTAATTGCCCAGAGTCATGGTAGGGAGGTGGGCAGCTATATGAATTTAATAAATAATTTTGCCAAATAAAAACTTGACTATATGATTGGCTTTCCTTTTCTGTATCAATTTTAATCAGCATGAACAACAAGACAAATCTATGAAACAACTTGAAAATAACAATTTTTAGCGTCTATTTTCAGGTTTCCTTTTCAATTTGCTAAACCGTAGCATGCAAAATGTTACAGTTATAAATAGACTTACAAACACTATAGTACAGATGTGCTATTCATTTCATATAAGGAGATAGACTTAGAACTGAATACTGCCACTAATCAAACTTGATATTCTGCACATAACCAGTGGTGGGATTCAATTTTTTTTTACTACCGGGTCTGTGGGCATGGCTTGGTGGGATGGCTATGTGGTCATGTGACTGGATTGCGCGTCGCACCTCCCTGCACTGTGTTTTTTGCCTAGAAAGTCACCCTGAAGCCTCCTGGCAGCCAAATAGGGGGGTGTGGGGGCGGTTCTCAATTCCCCATTCTTGGCCTAGAAAACCTCCCGGAAGCATCCTGGCAGCCAAATAGGGGCATGTGGAGACTCCTGGAAGGGTCAGGCCGGATCCAGTCAGAGGTGGTATTTGCTGGTTTTCCGAATCAATAAAAAATATTGCTACCAGTTCTCCCAAACCTGTCAGTACTGGCTGAATACCACCTCTGCACATAACCATTATACAAGAAAGTACTTATTTTTTTTCTGGAATTTACTCATGTTAGATAGGTTGATCAGCAATGAATGGAAAGGATGTATTTTTGAAAAAGAACACACAGTGATAGAGCATTATATTGTTGCTCTTCCATTCTGTAGCATACAATTTTATTCTTACTATGCACACATTTTGACACAGAAGTGGGCATCTCTGTTGATTTGTCATTGTAAATTTGGTTTTCATTATGATTATGATCTTGAGGTGGGAAACAAAATCCAGTAAAGCCAATAAAATTGTGTAAAATTTCAACACTTATACGAACACAAAATCAGAATACCAAGATAGCACTAACAAAATACAGATTCAATCTTAGGTGTTGAAAGTTTATAAGCATATGTTTTAAAAGTTACTTGGAAGTAAGATCCATTAATACTAGTGAGACTTTAAAATAAACAGGATAGGAGTAATAAATCCAAGGGACTTGGAAAGTACAGTCAGCAGTTATTAGTGTGGATAGATGTAAAATTAGCTTTCTGCCAAGAAGCTTTGAAGTTGATTTTGTCCTAAAAGACAATATGGTGATGTATTTTTACATGGTACATTCTGTATGCATGTGCTAACGTTGCAAACAGACATGATGGGAGGTGATTTCTCAAAACTTAAATGAGTTAAGTTTTTTTGTTAAATTCCAATGACAGAGCTGAGCTGCAATGTTTAGCAATCTTTACAAATATCTTTTTGGGAAAAGAAAAAAGGAAAGTTTTTGTATAGATGCTCCTAGAAATGCATAATAGTTTTCCTATTTTAAAAAGTGTGTCCAGTTAATTGAATTTTGTCTTGTAATTCACAGTTCGACAATTGTCCATAAAAATACATACAATATCAATAAGACAGCAGGACAACAGTAGCAAAACAAATGAACATTATCCTAAAAGTACTTGTGATCTTTAGTAGGTGAATTAGGAAGTGTATGCCTAGAGCAAAACAGTGATTGCAATTTTTTGACCCATAATCTCTTAATTGTAGCATTTGAGTTAGATTTCAGGAATATCATTGACTGAAATGACTTTCCTTATAATGATGAAAAAAAATGTGCACAGGTCAATTAATTATGATAGATTTCAACACAACACTGACAGAGTAATTATTCCATGCATCTAATGGTTCTGATAAAAATGCGTGTAGGTTTCGCAGCTTCCCCTTCATTCATTTTAAAAGACTATTCTGAATTTTTGGTTGAATTTGAATCAAATATTATATAATAAAGTTATAGCTGTTGAATCAGTCCAGATACAAAGCCAAAATAGCTAAATAAATTTAAAATGAAATGAAATAAAATAAAATGTGCTAACTTGTGAAGTAAATAGAAAGCATACATTTGTCCGAAGTACTTGTCAAAAAACTGGATTTTAAGAAATAAGATTTGTCCCCTAATTAATTTTACACACTAAATTCAGAATAATAATCAGTGAATACATAAGATCAGAATGACAGAGGTAATAGAAATATTATTACATGTCAAATATTTGCAGAGAGAACAGTGGCTCATATGGTAATGATGTGTCATATCATTACTAAAAATATTTGAAGTCTACTCTTTTTTTTAATTAAAAGGTTTTACAACAAAAAGAAAAAATAACCCACAATTTTTCCCCTTATTTCCCCCCTTCCCCT
>JANHGC010007307.1:142574-152994 GCA_027560395.1 Boaedon fuliginosus
GCCCTGGCTGTCTTTCCTCAGAGCAGGCCTGCCCTTGGCCCAGAGCCTGGCCTGCCCTTGGCCCAGAGATGGCCTTGCTGCAGCAGAAATGTGGGAGGGGTGCCAGGGGCTTAAGAAGGCCCGCAAACTATGTGGGAAGGGTGCCTGGGGCTTCAGAAGGCCTGCAAATGCTGTGGAACAAATATACTTCTTTAAAAAAAACAAACGCGAGCAAGGCCAGGTAAGAAGCTAGTGATTCTATAAAATGTCTGTTTTGCTAAATGATAAAATACATGAATTTTAACAATTCGTCCTGAAAACATGAAGTAAATATAATATGGTTCATTTTGGGTAACTGAGTTCACAGTGTTTCACATTGTTGCATTGTTTAGCATTGTTGTAAACTTAACATGCTAAAGAAAATGTTTGTTTCTAGGTGCCAGGTGGACCTGTCAACTCTAAGGAAAGAGCATACTCATAAACTACAGCTGCCTCTGGAAGAAGGTGAAGGGCATCTGATACTGCTGGTTACATTGACTGCTTCAGCTGCAGTCAGCATCTCTGACTTCTCAATGAATGCCTTGGAAGACCCAAAGGAACAGAAAGAAATCCTAAAAAGATATGTATGCAGCATCTTTTTTGTACTCTTTTTTGCATAGCATTATAGTGATCAACAGTGAAATGTAAAAGGAAAACTAACTAGCTACCCAACTTACTTACTTACTGGGTTTATATGCTGCCATAATAGTCCCTTTCCCAGTAGCTACAGTTTTACCAAATGATAAAAATAGGGGATGAGATCTTTCACAACTTCCACCACTTATCCAGAAGATAAGTGTCCGGCATCCAGAAGAGCCCACAAGCCAGATCCATTCCTTCTAGATAAACCCCCTGCCCCAAAAGAAACAGTATGGATAAGAAATCAACCCATAAAGTACTAAAAAATGTTGAAGTCACTTTCCTTAGAATATCAGTTTAGTATGGCAGCCATAATTATCTGTTCTTCCATCAGCCTGTTGCTCACTCTATTAGGACTATATACAGTGTCTCATCTGTACTATTGTGGGTAGCTTCCTCCAGTTTATGGTAATAAAGATTATTCTGTTTATTTTTAATATATATGTGTATAAATGTGGTTTTACTTGATTTTATTTTTTCACTGAAATGTTGACCTTGTGATAATGAAGACATTTCCTTACTGACTTCACCAACAAGTAATGTCCTTAAGTAGTTGAAGAATTGAATTTTATATATGGATCAACTTTGCGGTATTTAAAACAAAGCCCTTCCTTCAGGGATTTGTTCTATTAGAATCAGATGTTTTGAGTAGCTTAGAAATCTAACATAAAGAAATAATAAGGATACCGAATGTTTAAAATCTGGATTGAACATTTTGAAAAATATCTTGTCCTTGTATCATAGAAGCAATTGTGTAGTTTTAGTAAAGGAACAGCAAGGGGAGCTCTTACTCCAGCTTTTATTAATATTGGATTCACTAAAACTGACTTAGTAAATACAAAGAAGAAAGAAGAAAAGCTATCTCCCCTAAAATTACAATGCTTTTATTGTATAGGTCTGCCAGGTGTTTAGAAGTTATCTCTAGACACTGTGCATTAAGCTAAACTCTGACTAGCAGAGGTCTGTTTAATTTTTTTGTTGTTTTAAAATATTCCTATTCTATATATCCTCTATGAAATCCTCTCAATAAGTAAATTTAATAAAAATGTACCTTATCAGGCTGTGCAGATAATATGAAGTGCTAGTACTATTGCTGTACAATATTCTTCAAACAGATTAGCAGGATGTGTGCTTCAGCAAATTTATTCTACCTATCTCCACTGAATCAGCTGCCTGCAAGTACTTGTACATATCATACACCAATAGTATTATCATAAACACAATTTAATAGAGGTGACTTAGCATTATATATTTAAAATCAAGTAAGAACTAAGAAATGTACTAAATCATCTGGAAACTAATGATTACCAATATTATTTAAGATTGTTGTGTCAACTAAGGCAAGCTGATCTGTCAGACTATATCTTGGGAGATAAATGCATTTCTCAGATATTAATTTTAATGAAATATGCATTTTGGCCTCCAGTATACCAGAAAAATATGAAGCAAAGGATGTTCATTGTTCTGATTATTTTTTAATAATAAGCAGTAAATCACAACTTTTGAACCTGCATCTTTTTCCCCCCAATTATTTTATTAGTTTAATCAAATTTTAATAGAGAATAGCAACATCATTTTTTTAAAATAAGTATGACATTGAAAAATCTGATTCTCAATATATTTATTTCAGACATTAGATTGTTGTTACTTATAAGCTGAATAACTTGGTTCTTCAATATGAGCCATACATAGCTGCAATAATCCTGGATAAATAACAGCATCGTAGTATATTTATATGGAACTAGCTACAAATTTTTGTAGCAAATCTTTAACCCTACATATTTTACAGGAAATCTTCAATATTAGTGTTATCCTTCGCTAAATCTGTAGTAAATATTACTGGGTAATATGACAAATTTATAATCTTTTTTACTCTAAAATTATTATTTATAAAGTTTTATTTTTAAAGTATTGAGAAAGGAGGTCTTTCTATTTAAAATGTGTTTAGCCCTATTTTTGAGACTGAAAGAGTAAATGTACTGACCCTGCCATCAGATCAAATAGTCTTGGAAAATGACTCTATTACTGTCATTTAACCATTTGTAGCAGAACATCAGAGCCCTACAAATTAAAGAGGCATTAACGTTTGAACCATTTTATCACAATTGTATGAAAAGATTAATTCCTTTTGGGATGGGAGGAGGGCCGTAATGGGTAGCAGACCAAAAGAGAGATTCTATGACCTTTTCAGAACGGGTATGCTGAACCCCTGCTCCCCCTTGTCACAGTTTAAAAACCAGAGAAGCTAGTTTAGTGAAGAAGTTGTTAGCATTCCATTTTTATTATGACATTTCACAGTCATCCGATTTAATGTCCCTTGACCGGATTGTCCACCGTGAGACGATGGGGCTTGAAATGTTATTTAGAGCATTGATAAAAGGTGAGCAGTTATAAGATGACAGCGAGTCATAAGGCTGGTGGTGTGACATTAATTTTCTCCATAACAGAGATGGAATAAGACGTCATGGTGACAAGCTGTCAATCAGTGCTGGCCCCTCAGTGTATCTTGATGCCATAGGATGGGGTATTGGTTCTCCCATAATAGAGCTGAACTGAGATGCTCTCGCTGACAGCTGCTGCAGCTATACAGAAAATATATTATACAGCCTTTCATTAAAAAAATAAAGAGGACTCATCTCCAGAGCATTTCAATCTTTTCCCATCTATTGAGGGCTGAAAGGATTCACAGCAAATCATAGATTTCTGTGCTATGGAAATTTGAAGCCGCCAATACCATCTGGGTTTTGAGGCCTCCAACAGTCTTCATAAATAAGATGCCTGATAATCATCTCATAAATCATTACTTTAAGTTGCATGTTTAAAAAAATGTATTAAAGTAATTTGCTTCTCACAAAATCCTACAATAATCTGCAGGATGTCATTGGCTGAGATTGTTGGAAATGCAGTAAATTGCACTAAATCAGCTGACTAGCAAAAACTAAAAGTTCAAACTATAATTATCCCACTGGCAAATAATAGTGGGCGAAATATTGCCAGGTCTTTTTAAATGAACGGAATGCACATATAGGTGAAAAGGTCGATTTTTGCTTTTGTTCTGTGTTAACAGGAAATGCAAACCAAATGCAATTTCAAAACAACAAAAAAGACTTTTAGTTTCACCATGCCTCCCTTATTCAATGTAGCATGGAAAATATCTGTTTTAAAATGCTAGGATTGACCAAAAAAAAGTCCCCAGACGTTTTTGAGAACTATAATAAATAATAAGTAATGACAAACTGTATTTTTCTGTTGCTTTCTTTAGGAACCAGTTTTAAACCACATCAAGGGGAAAAAAAGGGAGGTATAGGGGGAGATTGTGTCTCTGATTAAGAAAATTTCCAATAGGCAAATACTACAAAATTAAAAGCTAATAGATATAGTATTAGTGATATTATAAAATGCTAGAAATATATGAAGATTGATCTGCTATATAAAATACGTTGCCTCAGCTGAACATTGTCTCTAATCTCTGAGAGGTATATTATTGGCTTTGTGTCTCAACCTTATTTATAAATAGGTCTGTCTAATACATGGTTAAGATTTCAACTTTTTCAAGCAGAAAACATTTTGGTTAAACAGAATATGATTAAGAATTTAAATTTTCATCATAATGGAAAAGAGCATTAATTCAGACATTTGTTAAAATCCAAGTTTGCTACTTTAATGGGATTTAACCTGTCAAAATGTTAAAAATCCATTCTTTACTTGCAGTTTCCTGATTTTTAAAATAATAAATACTATTTTTAAAAGAATACTTTTATAAAATATTTTAATTATACTGTATAAACTAATGATTACAGAGTAATTATAAAACTATATAAAACTATAGTTTTATATCATAATATAAGAAATTTGAACACATGCTGTGTTTATGCAATTAAAACTTATAAACAAATTAAACTTATAAACAAATTAAAATAATTACTATTTTGTGAAGAATCTGAGGAAGCTGTAGGGAATAAAGCTAAGTAATACAGTTATATGTTTGTGTATGCATAATTTTAGTTTTGTTACAGATAACTCATAGAAACACTTCAGTTTCTAAGTTATTTCTCACCTGCAAAATCTCTGGTTTGTAAAATAGAAATACCTTAGGACCAAGGTGTCATCATTTAATATAATGCTGGGGCACATTCCAATTAAATAATGATTTAAAATAAACAATAAATATTAAATATCTTTTTAAATTAGACTTGTTAAATTATGTATTTGGGATAGAACTGAATATTTTTTCTATTGAATGTGAACTAGTATTAAGGAATAAAAGTGGTGTAGCAGGAAGCAGTGAGTTTCATGCCAACTAGATGAACATAGTTCAGATGTCTTCCAAGGCTATCAAGAGATCAGTCAAATACCTGCTGACTCAGGAAAGTTGGAGAAAAAAAATCTAGAAATTAAATCCAGGATCCATACATATATAAAAGCTTTGACATCTGTATACTGCAGTAGAAACATATATATATGTTTTTTGTTGGATTCTTTTTGTCTACAATTAAGACTAATTCTGCCAAGCTGTATCCATGAGCCTTCTTGCCAAGTAAGCCAGTTCCAGAATAAAGTGTTGAGTCAGACCTGAGTGCAGCTTCACAGTTAGGATATATTAGAAACATGTGATGTAAGCCATCAGGACAACTTAGAACCTTTAAGCGGGAATGGTCTCCTCATATTTTGCTTTTTTATGACTTCAATGTAATTTCCTAAATGTTGTATATGTTTCTAGAACCTAATGCAGATGTTTCAAAACATAAAGGATGTGGGATTTCTCCAGGTAAAGGTCATCAGAGCAGAAGGTTTGATGGCAGCTGATGTTACAGGCAAGAACTATTTCCATTTTTATTCTAATCAGTAACCACTGACTAATTTTATACATTATACTTTACAAGAACAACAGTATAGCAAATAAAAAACAAGCTTGCTAGGATTCTATTCTATTCTTGCTTAGTGATGAATTCAGTTACATTGTTTAAAACATTTTGCAAATAAATTTGTATCTGGGCTTTTGAGAACTCAAATTCTTACTTGAGGGAAAAGGTGAAACAAAGCAATCACATGGCTGCCAAAATATTTTGTTCTAAGAGCCTTCAATGAATTATTGTATGTACAACATAAGTATATAAAATAAGTTAAATCTTTATCAAGCCTCCACCTCCACATCCCTTTTTGCCGTTGTGGACCAAGCCCTCCGGAACTATATCCACTCTCTTCCTCAAAATGTCTCCTCCATTTCCCAAGCTGTCCAGGCCCTCCATCACCTGGGATTGGATCACCCATTACACTCCTTCCTTCCTGGTGACTCATTGCTCGTGAAATCCTGGACTGACTCCGGTCCCCTGGCTGAACAGTGGAAAGGACCCTTCCTTGTCCTTCTCATGTCCTATATGACTGTCAAAGTTGCTGGCATTTGCATCTGGATTCACCACTCCTATTCAAAGACCTCTGATCTTCCTGGGTACTCCAGTTATCATTGGACTGCAGTCCTGGAGCTGAGGATGACCTTCGGCTGAAGCTTTTGTTTAAATAACATCACCCTTTAGTCGCATGCCAAAACACCAAAGGAGTCACTGGTTTACTAATGGCCACTCAGCAATTTTGCCGCCTCAAGTTCCCCTTTTTGGGTGAAGAGAGGTGGGGTATAAATCCAATAAATAAATAAATAAATAAATAAATTTTCAATAAGCACTCTATCTTTTTCTACCGTGTGACTCAGTTATAAAAGTAGGGCCAGGAAGGTATAGTGAGGGAAGAAAACTTAGAGGCTCATAGAGAGTCAGTCTATAAGGAAGACCTTCCACAGAACACCACCCAGTACAACCGGACCATGAGAAAACTTTGAAAGATGAAGGCACCACCCCACCCCAAAACAAATGGAAGAACAACAAACAGCCTTGGTGGCCATCTTTGGGGCTTGGAGTACCAACACCAATTGTGGATTTGTACACACATACCCCCGACTGGCACTTGGGCTGGTCATGGAAGCAGCCCCATTGGAAGCCAAGGTATACCAAATCACAGATGTTACTGATAGTTGGAAGAGGCCTGTTCCCCATAATAAAAAAAACAAATAATAAAAAAAAGCAAAGTTAGGGTCTCGTATCCAACACAGAACAGTGGCTTGTCTGCAACCTTTTCATTCTTCCTCCAAATATAAACTGGATATATATGCATGGTGCGCCATCACCTGGAAAGTCAACCACACCTTATGGGAGGTGGTGGATAAGTGCAATCAGGCTTTTTGTATTAAGATCAGTGAGGATCACAATCCATTGGTCCTGTACAACCTATATGAAGCAGTGTCAGCCTGACCTCATGTAGACCTCATTACGATGGGGGTTCTGTCAAGTGAGCGATATTTCATAGCAAGTAATTCAAAATCACCAGGCCTTGGATGTTGGATGGATTATATCTCTTTATACTGACTTGAAAATTTTAGATCACACCATCTAGCTCATAGAAAAGGAGGTACAGAATAGATGCCAATACTGGCCTCTTGTCTGGACTGTCTTCTTGGCTTACTAGTTGGCTACCTGGCTTGGGTTGGCTCTGGGATATTTTTCAGGTTATCCTTTTTGTCATCTTACTTATATTCTTCTTCTGCTGTTGCATACATTGTTTTCCTCTTATCATGTCTGCCTGCCCTAACACCAGTCCCATGAGACATCAGAAGTGTAGCTCGTATGCCGTCTCTGCCTATCCTGTCTTTGTGGATCATACTTCTGTGTACTTGTCAAAATATGAAAGGGGGTTTTATGTTAATCAGGATTCTGATAACTGATGATTCATTAAAAGGTTCGTATGTGTAAGTGGCAGAAATAAAGTTTAGGCCTTAGCATTGTGGAAAGTTCCATAAGAAACCAAAAGCTTGTGGGCCAAAAGCTTGTGGGATAAAATCACCAGAGGCATGCGCAGGTATTTTTGTAACTGCTATACCTCATCTACTATATGCCTGCTTCCATTTATATAAATAATAGGAAGCCGTCAAAGAAACAAGAAATCTGTATATATTTGCTTCAAACTGCAGTGTTCTTCCAATCTTATGGGTCAACCTGTCTTTGTTCAGCTGAACAAACACTTATTTATAAAGAGAGAGAACCTAGTTCCTGTCTCTTCAATTGCACCAAGCCACACCTGGTTTCTGCTTGACACCACCTTTCTAGCTGTAAGTATGAGGTCTGGTTGTAACTGCTACTCATTTAGCACTGTCAGAAGTTGAACAGTTGCTGAACAAATGTTTGTTAAACAAGGACTACCTATAAACTATTTTCACAATATTTTTGGATATGTGTATTGCTCTACTGTTGCCAGTTTTCCTGAAATCACCAAGAGTCAATCCTGACTCAAAGGAAAGTTTACTTTTTTAGTCCTGTTTATACTATCAATGAAAGAGACTGGCATAAATATGATTTGTAGACATGAATGCACAAATACTGTGCTGTAATAGTAAAAAGATTTGTGTGTGTGTATGCCTATAGTTATATGACCATATGAATTTCACTAAGACCTACTGATAATCAACAAATCTTATTCTGAATTAACCATGTTTGGTATTGCTGTAAGACATACTTACATATGATTTTTGTTAATTATATAATTATATGATATTAATTATTATTATTATTATTTATTGGATTTATACCCCGCCTCTCTTCACCCAGAGGGGAACTTGGTAGCTATTATTAATATTTGGTAGCTATTATTAATATTTCAAAGGAAGTTATTCTTTACTTAATTGACATAACAGTAGTGACTGGAGTAATGATGCAGTTTATGAAAACCTTCTCATTCGTTTTACTCTAATAATATAGCACTGCTTGTATGGCCCAAAATAAAGTTCTAGCCCTTAAATATTTTTCAGACATATTTTTAGACATGGCACCATCATGTAATAAAAGCTATGGAATCTTTCAGTAAAAGCAATTCTATAGGACCCTTGTCTTTGGTTTTATTAATAATAACGTTTATTCCCTTCCCAGTGAAAGAAATAATCTTTCCAACAAGATTTAAAATTGATGAATATCATTCATTAAATGAATGGGAGAGAAAGTTTGTTTTCTATTTACTAAAACTGCATTTTGAGTCAATTAAAATGGATACTGTCCTGAGAAAAATTAGAAAATTATGGGATGCAACTTGCCATAGAGTTATCAGAAAGGAACTAATCTTTTCCTCTTTTTTTTCCTCCTCTTTGCACAATTGATATTCTCCATGGAAATCTATAACTTTTAAATGAAAGCCACCACTAAAGAATAATTGAATTCATCATTGAAAATATTTACAAATTTAATTCAGACAAATCCACAGCTTAAGATGTTTAAGAAGTAGTATCTTAAATTGTTTTAAAAATAGAGTATTAAACATAAAATACAACAAAAATGTTTTTATAAAACATTTTAATAATGGCTGATTATCATATGTGAAATAATTCTTTAGCTCTCTATTCCTTATATGTTTAATAATAGTATGTTGATGATTTAGTATTTTCATGCAGTGTTCATATGTTTTAATTAATATTGTTGATGAAAGATTATTGCAAAACAACAGGAATAAGATGTTGAATCTTTGTTTTTACTACTGCTAACCGAGTCTTACTTTTGTTAAGAAATTAAAACACTGGAACTCATTAGTGAAACCTACATTTGACAGGCTGCCTAGGAAACAGTTTATTTTTGCTATCTGTGGGTTTTAATTAAGATGTGTTCAATTATAGTCTCCTCACACACACACTTCCCCTGCTTGCTATGTCACAGACGGGTGATCAGGGTGCTTTCAGATGGTCCAGCCCATGACTTTGACCTTCTGTGCAGTCCAGTATTCCCTGGGGAACCGTTCAGCTCATGAGGTCTGATTTCACACTTCCAGGATGCCTCAGCTCTCTTAACAATGACAGGGAGACAAAGCCCTTTAGAACATGCCGCACAGGGGCTTGTTTAAATTGGAAACTAGAGAGGAGTCAAGGAACAAGGTTATGGACTACAGAATAGTGCTTTTAATAAAGAGCTCACAGCTCTGGTTCAGCTCAAAGAGGGTTACTTCTGTACAATTAATTGAGCCATTTATCTAAACCATCTTAGGTGTCTGATTTCTCATAGAAAGATGCAGATGAGATATGCCCAAGATGAATTTTAACACTGGTTGCTTTGGGAGTTTTAGTTTGCATTAAACCATGTGTTTATTTTTTCCCCATGGTCTTAATTGTATATGATTTTTAAAAAATTAAAACTGTTATTGGTATTAGGGAAAAAGAAATATAGTTTGAAAGATATATCCATTCGCAATGCGAGCAAAATTTCCAGAAAATAGTGTTCTTTTGCTAATGTTTAGCAATGATAGCCTTATTCATCATACTATACTCCTGCAGTTTGCAGCTGTATAATGTATCTCAAGCAAATTCTATTCATGCCCCAACTTTAGTTAAAGATAGCATCATGTCTAACTGAGTCAGGGGAGTAGAAGGTTTCATATAAAGTGCTGGAGGAAGCCCGTAAAAGCTTGTAGGCAGGTTGTCAGCAAAGTAAGTCCGCTTTATGACCTTGAAGACATTCAAATGGCTCCATGGAAAATAGACCTATTACTGAAACAAAATTCAAAACCTTTATTTGAATATAGTGCATATCTGATTATTGATGTAATCCGGCTGTCTGGAATTTGGACTAAAGGTAATGAAAAATAAATTAAGTCATAACTGAGTAATTTATTTATTTATTTATTTATTTATTTATTTATTACATTTTTATACCGCCCAATTCCCGAAGGACTCTGGGCGGTT
>JANHGC010007307.1:170694-183945 GCA_027560395.1 Boaedon fuliginosus
GCAACCTTTTTCCTCCACTGTCATATTACTATAATGGGCTGAAAAATAATTGGATATCTAAGATTTAAGTAAAAAGAGGTACTTCAAAATGAATTACTGAATTAGTTTGACAGACAAATTTTATTCTGTAAATAGGTTTGTGGATAATTTGTGGTACTTTGGACTATTTTGAATTGTTTTAGCCTTTTCAATTGTTATACATTACGTGTTGCTATGTTAACATTAACATTTGATATTTTACACATTTATTTCCTGCATTGCTGTGTGGTCTTTGGGGAAATGTGCTCTAGTGTTACATGAAAGAGACATAATATTGATCAGGTAACATTTCAGTTACACTTATGTATGTTGCAAAATTAATGAAAATGCCAGGCAAAAATGTCAGAGTGCACAAAAAGGTAGGATTTGAATTTGGGCAGTTAAATGAAAAGTTTAAGATTTATGTTACAATATGTCCTTTTAGCCTACAGCATAGGAGTCGTAATACAATAATTGCTGTGTTATTTGGAGGAAAATTAAGTCTTAATTTATAAAAACTAAATGATATTCTTAAATTACTTAATTTGATATAAATAGTCAAATCTTGTTCTAAATAACAACAATCCTTTCGTATAAGGAGAAAGATACAAATGTGCCAGTTTTGCAAGAGCTTGGAAGATTATGTAGTCGTCTTCTTTTGATTTTAGCTAACATTCATCTGCAACCTGTTTTAGCTTTTTAAAGTAAATCTAAAGCAGTTCCAGTACTATTTTTCTTGTTTTAATGCTCAGATTTATTTAGCTTAGGTTTCTACATATTTATGTAAACCATTTCTTTGTTTAGTCATCACACATGAAAATCTAGAGGTCCATCTTGAAATGATTAAGGTCTTAAATTGTCATTACAAGGTTATGATTAATAGGGGATTTGTAGAATAATAATATAACAGAGAAACATGAACATTATTTAATAGACTCATTTTTGCCAAAAAAGACAAAAAAGAAAAAAGAAATAATTCATGTAGTATACTCCAGTGTATAAAGAGGTATTGTCATTTTTATTTCGCTGTATTATTATACACTCCAACATTTTTCTAGGAGCTCAGAATGCTATACGTTGAATTACCCCCCCCCCCCCCAAATTTTTTGTAATAACTCTTCTATTGGAGGGTAGAGAGTGACTGACCTAAAGTCATCCATTAATTTCATTGGATGAGTTTGTATTTGATCCTGAGCCTCCATAGTTAGAGTCCAGTAGCAACCATTACATAAAATGGCTTTTATTTCAGTAATAGAAATAATAATATAGAAATAATAGAATAATATTTTAAATTATTATAGAATAATAATATTAGAAAATAGAATAGAAAAAAGGACTATCAACTCAATTTTTGGTTTTTTTTAGTATGTATTCAAAACCTGTGTGTTCGTGTGTGTGTATGTGTTCGTATAATACTGTTTTCTCATAGAGGTTGGTAAGAAGAACTTTCCTTGAAATAAGATAGTAGCAATTGAACATCTTCTGGACCATAAACCTGGGCAGATGGCATACATCTGTTATTACCATAAAAGTGTGCTCAGATTTTCCACAGTTATAGAACATATTCATACTGAATGGCTGTGACAATTTCAGTCTGTGTACTCTGAGAGAATAACATTTATGGTTAAGTTCAGAAGCCTATATGTAGCCTTTAACCATAGTCTTTTGATTCCCATGTTCTCTCTTCAGAGCCTTTGGTGCAGAACCCACCAAAACAGCTGCTCCTCTGGACCTGAGGTTTAGCAGGGCTGCATCAATTCCACATAGGGGAGGTAGTTTGGAACTAAAGGAGGTGGTGAAACACATACAATCGTATGGGACTACATTCCATAGCTATACTGACTAATAGAATTTAAATTATTTATTTAAAAGAAAATAACGTACTGATTTATATCAATATTTAAATATTCAGTTGATTAATATAGGCAGACAACCACAGAATTCTATGTTTAAGAGAAACTGCTGCTAATAAATTAGGGAGAGGGATCTGTTTCATGTATACAACAAGAATTGAATTTGGATTACTTCTATGTAATTTTAACATGGAATTATTCAAAATACTTTTATGTATATTTAATATATGAAGGCAACTTCTTACATTGAAATTAGAATAATTGTCTTTGCAATTATCTAAGTGTAGTATCAGAATGTCTTCCAACTTGGGTTTAATTCTCTTCAGCTCTTTACCACACATTCCTGTACTTGTGGAAGTTGGAAAGGGTAATGCTTTAGGGCAGATGAGGATGTATGCAACCTTTTTCCTCCACTGTCATATTACTATAATGGGCTGAAAAATAATTGGATATCTAAGATTTAAGTAAAAAGATCTCCTTCAAAATGAATTACTGAATTAGTTAGTTAAGGTAAATATTCTGGAAGAGGGATCTGATTGAAATCACTTTTCAGAAAATAATGGACCTCTTAATTTATGTGGAAGAAACAGGAAATTCTAAAATATTTTATTTGAAATACAAAATTGTGTTTGAGAAATACTTTTTTACACATGAAATTAAGGAAAAAGCTATTTAAAGCTTTATTTATAAGGAAGAGAGAGGGGAAAAAAGCCACTCTTTAATAGTTTTCAGGGCAGTCTACAACAATCCTATTATCCTTAGTTTGTTAAACAATCTTAGGAATGTTCTGTTTAAAAACTGACAATTATAAATCCTAGCTCATCCAAATAAAAAGAAAGTAAACTAAAAAAAAATACATTAAAAAAAGTGCTAACAATAATTTGTTCTGAAAAAAATGAACCTGCCTTTAAAGGCCAACATGGAATTAGAATATATTGAAAATTCAATTAATGTCAACCACATAGTAGCCTTCATTACTCTCAGAACTATATAGGCAACAAGAATACCATGTCTCCATTCAAATTATAATGGTCACCTTCCTTAACTAGAAATGACTCACTAATGGGCCAATTCAGGTTCGTCTCTACCTCATTAAAATGATAAAGCCAAAAAGAAGAAAAAAGGCTAATCTAACATTAGTTGATCACTGTCTAAAAACTAAAATCTCCTGCAAGTGAAACTTGACTCCTGGTGACTTCATGGTCATGCATACTTACTACTTACTGTTGATGTTATACTATAAATAATCTCTCATGTGGAAGTAATACATGCAATATGCTATTACATGCGCTTTAATTTCAAAATAAAAAGATAGTATTTGATGAATCTCTTATAACCATCTTACATCTGTCTGCATAAACGCACTAAATAAACATTTAAAAAATATATCCCTCTGAAAACTGCATATCTTTTAGGTTACCCTTGATCCTTATCATTTTTGTTTTAGAATACTTTGCATGCAGCAATAAACAGTATTCCTCCTCTTACTTTTCTGTAAGATTGTCACTTAGTAAGTATTTTGTCCTGTAATGAAATCAGTGTGTGTGGGCAGCGTCTCTCTCTTTCTTCCCTTCCTGTTTATAATGGGTGAGATGGGGGAAGAGACTCCTCTCTTTCATTTCATGTAGTGTTTAATCCTAGTGATTCTCTCCATATCATCCCTACCAGGGTGGTTTAGCTAGCAGCATTTCATTTGCCTCCCCCCTCCTGTCTTTGCTGCCATAAAGCTTTGCAACTCCCATCTTTCATTCCTAAGCTCTTTGTTTACAGCACTTTCCTTCGCTACGCTGTTCTACTTGCTGTGCAGATCAAGGCAGAACAAGCAGACTAGAGTGTTTTCTGGGCTTGGCTGAGATGAGATAGCAAGAACCAGTTGATGGGAGGCGTCTACACCTACTTATCTTACCTCTGAAAGGCAAATGCACATGGGTTCAGTTTGAATTAAAAGCTAAACAGGAATTATGCTGCAACTAATTCTAAATTAAATTGAAGTTGTAACTAATGAATGCTTCAATCCTTCACAAACAAGTGTTCTATGGGAAGAAACTGTGCATGTTTAATAACACAAGATTTGAGCAGTCCGTAGTTGCAGTCTTTATGTTATACTATTAGCAAAAGGAGCAGGAATAAATATAAGTACTGTAGTATTGATGCATGAAAACAAAATTAAAAGCCATATTATATAAGGCCATATTATCCATATTTTTAACACTCAACTCTTAACAGATTTAATTGTCTTGTTTCTAGTCAGGAATTTACATTCTAATAGATCTAGTTTACATGTTAAAACTGCTTAGGCTCTATAAATAACTCTGCTTGAGCTTTTATTGGTTAATTATTTTGAGTGCAGTTCACAATATCCCAAACTTAATATTTTTAAAGCTGAAAGGCAGACTGTGAAGATAGTAATATTTCAGGAATCATTAGTTTTATAAACTTTTGCAGCTAAAATTAATAACTATCAGAATATAGAGTTTTTCAGTGAAATGGTATTTGTTTCTCTACTTCTGTGCTGAGGGTGGATTTGTGTATCTTCTTTCTTTAAGCAGATATAATATGTATCTATTTCAGTGACTGAGCATTTGAGTGCACCAATGCAAGTCATAGCAGATAACTCGGGCAGCCCATCTCGTACTACTGTAGAACCATATCACTGAACTGTCTGGAGTTACCTACCCAAGAAACAATTACTCTATTAGGGTCAAATACCCTTTCACCTTTCTACCTGAACACCTGCAAATTGAGCTGTATCGCATTCAGAATTTTAAGAACAGAGCCATTGTAAGGGGGTGGTTTGTTTCTGGGAGAAAATTATGCCAGTTCTCTCTTAAATGAAAGACAAGTCTGTTGTTACTTAAGGGATATTAGGCTTCACTGCGTTTTTGAGAAAAACAAATTTGCTGTAACTTTATCTGTCATGTAGTATTGAATGAGTGCAAATAGACCCGATAGCATGTATAGCAGAGCAAGAAAAATAAGAGTTTGTTAAAGCAATGAAAGGGATTTGTAACCCTTATATTTCTAAGAGATACCATATCAGAATCAAGGGTTAGAAGGGGAAATGTCTTAGTTACAGCATGAACATTAAATACCTGCACAGTAATTTACCCAAAAATACCATTAAAGGAGGATGTTTTGTTCTAAACTCACAATGAATTTACGCATTTCCTGAAAGTAACTCTGGTTTCTCTTCAGATCTTATAAATCTTTCACCTTTTCCTGAAAGTAACTAAGTTGATGGTCTTTGTTAGAGTTTTAGTTAGTGTTATTATAGTAAGTCTAAAGAGGTAACTGCCAATGTGTGAATTTTCATTGTGAAATTGTGTCATTCATTGCCTTATACATTCATTTGCTAATTTCATTCTTTTATTCCAAATATAGCTAAGATATATATATATATATAAATAAATACATGTTTCTTCTTCATTTTCCTTCATTATTGATAGTTTGCAAAACAAACTATCATCTGCTATTTTTATTAGGAATTTGAAGTTTTGGCCAGAAATTTGAAACACTATGGAAAAAATGAATGTTACCATTATTTAAATTTATCTAGTTGTAAAATGAACTTAAGTTATACTAATAAAAATACGCAATTGAATTAAGTTTTAAATTGAAATAAAGAAATGTATTAAGATGGTACACTATACAGCTCCTTTTAATACTATACTATACAACTCCATTTAAATTTGATAGGGGTTGTCCCATAGAAATTTGTATAGGATTCTTGTCTTATTGTTGTATTTCAAAAGTACCAGTTTATATGGCCTACATAAAAGATGTATGATTGCCAATTTAATTGCCAAAATGTTGCATCTTAATAAAGGATTTTGTGATATAGATGGTTTCATTTAGATAATTTTCCACTAGATTGTTTCACTTATTCATCTCATTTTAAAGTTTATTGATTTTTGTGCATTTTAACTTTTGTTTAAATTCACTATAACAATGAAATCTTATGGAATAAAAGATTATTTATATAAATTATATCACAATTTTTAATGTATGAATAACTTTGGCAGCAAAAAATGAAAGGAAATGAATTGGCTATCTGGTTTTTTAAAAAAATATTTTAATGAATTTTGTATGAAACAAAATTTACTAGTATTAATATACATACTGAGAAAAATATTTCCAAATCATGAAAGCAGCATTAGTCTTCTCATGTTGTGGCCCATCAAGATTGTAAATTACACATCATAAAGAGATTGAAGCAGTGAAATTATATGTGATATATCCATCAAGGGTGAGATAACTTACCTGAGTATTTGGGGGTTTTCTAATTTATACATTCTGGGAATAAATTGTCCGAATTAAATATTTCAAGAAATTTGATGTAACTGATTTAGAGATGCTGGAGATAAATACATTTCAAAAAAACAACCTACATGTCTTTTATTTCTTGTCTTGTTTTTTTAAAATCTAAAACTGTGATATTATACATACATTTAACTGGAGTAAGCTCATTTTTTTTAGTTGAAGCTGATGCTATTCAGTTTTACACTGACATAAATCTCACTAAATAATTGCTTTTGCATAATAAGTTTCAAACCATATTATATAGCTGTAATCCTTTGTGTAATACACAAATTGTGTAATACACAAATTAATGAACATAAAATCTATTGTAAGTATTATTTCTGAAGAAACATAGAATTGGCTATTAAAATGCAAACCAGAATCAGTATAAATTAGATTTCAGTAGAATGAGAGACAATAAAAATATTTGTTGCCTTGAAAGAATCATGTGTGTATCTCTCATATCTTCTGTTCCTGTTTTATCAATGGCAAAATGCAAACTCTGGATGACAGAACAGATCAGTTCTTACATGAGATTTATAATCTGTTTAATACATATAATTTGTGGTGTAGAAATTAAAAATTTCTACACCACAATTTCACTGATGTATGGTTGATCCTTTTTAATCATTCTGTCCAAAATGGATTAAGATAAAATTTTAGTACTGTCTAAAGTTTAAAGCACTAAAGCCACAGCCAAGAATTTGATTAGAATGATTTATTATATCAAGATTGTTACTTTACTTAATGCTTGTCTTTGGTATAGTCTTTTTAAACTTCTTTCAAACAGTAACCTTGATTGCCATACAAATGATAGAAATGAAATATCAGTCTACAAAGCTTTATTAATTAATGACAAGACACACATCTTAGAGTTTAATGCACCATCTTATGTCTTATAATTGACAGATGTGTATTCTTTTATAGATTTTAAGTATCATATAATACATAAAAACCCAGGAACATTTCAGAAAAATCCTGCCCTAAAATATTTTTCTTGATGTACATTTCTTATTTTCTTCCAAGAAACATGAGTTTTTATTTTTTGTTTGTTTGAAGATAATTATGCTTATTGTTAAAAAAATTGTAACGGGAAGGCAAATAAGTACAGGCTTTTCTCTTATTACACGTTCAATAAAATATACTTGTGTAGAAAATGTGTAGAAAATATAACACGAGTAACAGCAGATTATATAATACTAAAGAATTATCTAAAATTTGAATAAGAATATGTATTTATATGTGAAATGCAATTTTAATATGTAAACAAATTTTATTCCTAGAACTTAATTTTATGGTCACGATTAAATATGACATTGTGTGTTGGAGCCAAGTTTAATCATTTCAATCTAAAACAGGACTATTTTGTACCTTTTTACAAATGAAACTATTGTCACATTTATTCGTAAATTGTTTCTAACAATGTTTTTCCCCTCAGTTTACTGTTTTAATAACCTATACTTTGAACATATACCAAAATTTTAATAATTTTTTAAAGGACACTGAATTATTTTAATGTCAGCTTTTTAAAGTAATTTTCTGCATAGAAAATATAAGGCAGTTAAAAAATATAGTGTAGTTAATATAAAAATTCCTTTTTAAATTTCATTATCCTAATTTGATGCAATTAGATTCAGTTTAAATTTGTATGCCTGAGGATTATTCTTACTTACCTATAATTTAATAAAATATAGAAGTTGTAAAATGCTTAAGAGTTGTTTCTTTTTAGATTATGAAAGTTAATGAATTGAATTGACCTATTAAATATGAAATATATAGACTGAAATATTATACATACAATATACAAAGTTATGCTAAGCTTTTGAATGATTTCCAATACAGATGGATAATAGTTATTTATTGGTATATGCAAAGATACATGTATTAATCTGCATGCTTGTAATATAATAAAACATGTATAGAATCAAATACCATGCTTGACGTACAACTACACATTAGTTCTCTGTTCAAAGTATTTTAATAATTATATTGAATGCAAATATTAACTAGCATACATATTAATCATTTTTATTATTGACATATCAAATATTTATCTTGTCATGCAGAAAAATGTGATTATTTAAAATGTATTATTGAACAGTCAGTGTGAAGTATGCAAAGCTGCTACTGTAGAAGTTTTTCAACCACTCTAGGAAATAACATTTAGAAGTAAGCTAGCGTGATTTAGAGATGCTTTTTCTGAAAGCAGGAGCACAAGCAATGCCTCCTGTATCGCTGTAATATTAGAAACAGCTTTTTATCACATGTTGTGCTTCAGTGCCAAAGCTATCTAGAAAAGATATTTACAGAAACCTACCAATTAGAACATGCAGTCATTTACAGCGAGCAATATTTGTAATGTCTCAGCATTTTCCCTCATTCTTGAACTTATTATTTCACATTTCTTTGTTTTTTTAGTTTTAGCTCAGTTCTAAAAAAGTTAAATAAATGTCATTCTTTATAATAAGTTTCACTAGCATTGCATTAGCAGAAACATAGCCAAGCAGAGGCAGGAATGGACAATTTTAAATTTTAGATAAAAGCAGAAGATATTCCTCATATATCTGATATCACAGTATTTTTATGATTTGCTAATTTATAAAACTTCTAATTCCGCTTTTCAGCAAATTAATGTTAAATGAATGTAGTTCCGCTTTTGAACCCCTAGGTAGCACTATTGTCTCACAAAACCAGTGACATCTGAAGACAAGGTTTTAACTATTTAGGTATCTATCTATCTATCTATCTATCTATCTATCTATCTATCTATCTATCTATCTATCTATCTATCTATCTATCTATCTATTCATTTCATTTATTTATTCATTCAAGCCTTATAAACCAACTCTAACTAGCACTACATTTGTATAATTTTCAAACGTTAATGATTATCTTATGGAAAGTGGCCTAACTACCATTCTTTGAGATTTTCTCTCTTTCTGTGGATGATCTGATGGGGAGAAAAACACAGTGACAAAATTCAAATTATTACCAGTAGTTCAAATCCAAAAATCATTTTGGTGTGATTTGTAAAAAAAAAAATTAATGTATTGCTTTTCAGCTATCAATACATCTGTGAGATTCTGACCGACTATATTCTATTTCCTTTATACAAAACACTATTCAGCACTTGCTTTATTTTCAAGTCACTAATGAGGTAAATGAAGTCTTAATCTCTTAATCTTGCTTTTCTTTTCATCTTTAAACAGGGCCACCTACATGATTTCCATTTAGCTATGTGAGAGAAATGCAGTGGTTCTTATGAGGTTGGCATGGAGTAGCAGTAGTAAGCAACATTTATACACTGCTTTTATTTATTAAGTAGTACTTTAAAGATGAGCAACATGTATGAATAGCTGTTCAGGGTTCCTTGGAAAACGCAGTTAACAAACAGTGTAGAACAAAATATTAAAGAGGGATTTTTTTTCATTGTTCTAGAAGGGGATTCCTTGTTTTAATGGCTAGTGAATTGCATATAAGCTACTAAAATAGACCTTTCTCTGGTTTACATGATTTGGTACGTTGAGTCATCCTAGCAATAATGTTTCTTTTAACATATAGATTTTCCTTCTCCTTAATGCAACTTCTTCTTAGCTATATAATTCTGATAATAAGTATATATTATGGAAGGAGACTTGAGTTATTATTCTGATCTTCAATCACGGCCTGCTTGAATCAAAATTTGGAGCTTCATTCTATTTTATTGATAACAAAGCACATAAAAATATTATTTTGAAGTTATTCCTTGCTCTAAGAAATATGGACATCAATTATTACAATAGTTTCCTTTTATTCATTTGTCTACCCCCCCCCCTCCAAAAGCCTTTGGTTAACATAAGACAGCTGTGAGTGCAAAATTCATTGAGATTCACTAAGTGGGATTAAAAAAAACCTACAAAGGCCTATTAATGTGCATCTTTATTATTCCTTTGTCAGCGTGCTGCACCATGGGAGACTTGAAAAGGGAACACTACAGCTTTCTATGAACAAGCTGTTTTCTAATCATATTATCTGCGCATTCGTGCGTATACTAGAACATGCAAAGTCAAATGCAGGTGGGAGGGAGCCACCCCTTGACTCACTGTAGTAGCAAAAATATTTCAGGCTATCAGCATGAGAATTTTCAGCATTTCATTGTCTCAATAAAAAGGGGTATCTTTATCTTGAAGGCAAAGAACACAAATAGATCCCCAGCGTGTTTGCATGAATTCTTTTTTAAAAACCCTTGCAATTAAAAATAAAGTAGTGAGGGAATTCTAATACAAAAGAAACTGAAAAGTTTTGTGATGAAATCTATTTGGAGTGAATTCAATAAAGTTAAAAAATGGGAGCCTTTGCTCTCTTTCTCTCCACCCTAAGTTTCTGTGGTCACTAGCCAAGTTAGAACAAATGGTACTTACAAAACAGTTCATAGTTTGATTTGTCAAAGAGGAGAAGCTATTTCCATGGTATACCCCAAAAGAGAGCTTGTTGAATACATGAACACTGTTGAACACAAATGCAGACTGATGTAAAGTAATCTACTGCCTGGGTATAATAAAACCTTTTTACAATGGGTGATGTAACAGTCTGTGCAGTTTAGTTACCAAGTCATTGTATTTTAATTATGACAAATAATAATTTTGAAAGTATATTTAGAACTATGACTAGAATGAATTTTGGGGAAATGGGAACAATCTGATCATAGTCATAAATATTGTTTGGATCTAGAATCCATAAGCACTTTTGCCAATAAAGGTAGTTCTTGACTTACGACTACAATTGAACCCAAAATGTCTGTTGCTAAACAAGACATTTGTTAATTGAATTTTGCCCTATTAAAAACCTTTCTTGCCACAGTTGTTTAGTGAATCACTGCAGTTTTTAAGTTAGTAGCACGTTGTTAAGTGAATCAGGTTTCCTCATTGACTTTGCTTCTCAGAGGGTTGCAGAAGCTGATCATATGACTCCAGGACCCTGCAACCATCATAAATATGAGTCAGTTACCAAGTGTGAACTGTTTTTTCCCCTCGGTGTGAGAGAAAGTAATGTCACTGTAAATACGGGTTTTACTGTTTTGTCTCTGGAATATCTGAGCTTTGGTACTTAAAAAAAAATCTACATATGCTTTTAGATTCCCAAAATTGAGTACTAATCAATTGGCCTAATCTTTTTAACCAGAACTTCTTCATAATGCATTTAAGTATTATCCTCAATTGAAAAGTGGGTGTATTCGTGTGTGCAATATGCAAATCAGCCATGATTTGATTTGAAGATTCAGTTCAAAATTCTGATTTAGTAAGTCAGCTTAATTCAGTGTGAAAACTGGTTTCAATCAGTTCCAAGATTTGGCTCAATACAAATGTGTGTGCGTGTACAAAATCCATCAGATGTCTTAATTTGATTTGAATGCATCTGATTCAATATGATGATTAAGTTCAAAGGGATTATTTGGGTGGTACTCTGAAATTTTGTATATTCTTTTTGATATATAAAGAGAAAATGGTGATCAGTGTGATTACATGACAGTGAAATTAAATAGAACTGATTATACTCTCCCTGTGATTTGTGTTTCATAAAATATAAAATATGAGAGACAGTTTGGTCTAATGGGTAAGGCACTAGGCTAGAAACCAGAAGACTATGAGTTTTAGTTCTGCCTTAGACATGAAAGCCAACTGGCTGACCTTGAACCAGTCACTCACTCTCAGCTCAGCCCATCTTCACAAGGTGGTGGTTGTGTGAAATATAGGATGAGGAAGAAAGGAGCATTAAGGTATGTTCATTGCCAAGTTACACACACACACACACACACACACACACACACACCTACCTTTGGGAAAATCAAACGAACCATTAGAAAGCTTTTCATTTCCGGGGGGGGCGGGGCTGGGATCTTGGTGAGACGGGTGTGTCCTGCATGGGCTCCATGCAGGACCAATGAAATTCCCTCTTTTGGGGGGTCCGAAAGGACCTAATTTCAGTTCTGTAGGAACTGGAGGACAAGGGGTGTTACGGGTGTTCGAGGAGAGTTATGCCATCTCTCCATCTGGACTCCCAGTGAAGCCCTAGTACAAAGAGTCGGAAAAGCGTCATGGCGTCACTCTGAGCCAGAACAGCCACAGAAGTATATTTTGACTTGGACTTAGACAATGGATATTTGAAACTACTAATGTTCTTGGAATGATGAACAAATAATGAAATTAACCTATGAAACTGTTCAAATATATGATAAAATTGAAATGTTGGAAATAGTATTCTATATTGAGGATAAAATGAGGGGGAAAGAAAGGATAATGTTGATGATATTATTATTATATGAGATGAGTAAATGAATTATGAAATTGTTTAAAGAGAAACGTGATTAGAGAAATATGAATATATGTATGAATTGGAAAATGGGTTAAGGATTTAAAATAAAAATGAAGGAGGGAAAATAGAGGTTGAAAATATTAAGATGAAAGTTGAAAAATGAAATTAATTAGTAGATTGAAATACTATACTATATATTGGAAATGATGATGATGAAATTAATATAGTATTGATGGTTTATTTTAATGTTTGTGATACAATAATATGAGAAGAAAGCTGATGTAAACATTTGCATCTTATTCTGTCTACTCCCATAAATACATTAGATTTAATAAGGTTTTTCCTGGGACTGAACATTCAGTCCCACCCCTTCTTGTGGGAACTATCTAAATGAGAATTCCCCCTGTAAATTTACACTTAAAAATCCAAGCTTCTCCTTTGATCTATTTGATTTGTACAGCCATACTCCTGGCACACCAGGAGGGCTGAATAACAAAGCAGGAAGATAAAATAAGAAGAGAAGCTCACTTAGGGGGCATCTATATTTAGAAAGCAGGGGTCAGTGACTATGCTAAATAAAAGTGATTGATGTGCTTTAAAGTATAAAGGATTTTCTTCCAAACTTGTAGTTTTTACATTTTCGTACCTATGCCTGAATGCAACAGTAGCCCAGTATCTGTTTAAGTATTATATAATGGAATTGAACAAAAGACAGAGATATTATGAAGGAGGTAATGAATAAGGAGAAAAATAGTGATGTTTTATAATTATGCTTTAGAAATAAGTGTTG
>JANHGC010007307.1:194861-204916 GCA_027560395.1 Boaedon fuliginosus
GTACGTTAGCAACAGACTCACCTGAGCCCCTAAGTCCAACTTCAGAAGGAGAGACTCACACCCGTCTATCTCAGGAGAAGCACCTTCCCGTGGATGGAGCTCCTGATGCATAATTACCGCCAACCCTGCCCTGGAGTTGCGGCTGGTGCACCACCTGAAACCCGGCGGGGCACATTTCCGTGAGGGGAACACACCCCTCCGGCCCCAACCAGGTCTCCGTAATGCACACCAGGTCAGCCCTCTTTTCCAGGATTAATTCCTGAATTAGAGGGGCCTTATTTACCACTGACCTGGCATTAAGAAGTAACAGCCGGAGCCCAGGGCCCTGGATTCCCAAACCGACGGTCCCCTGAGATGAGCCAGAGGGGTCGGACCAGGGTACTGCCAACAACTGGCGAGTACGTGTTCCCCGATGACGGCTTACCCCTCGGCTCCTACCGTATCTGCCTCTCCCAGACACCACTGCTATTAGCCGACCTTCTTCATTTCTCCTGGGAACCATCCCCCCCACTCTATTCTCTCCCACCATGTCCAGCTGGTGGGAGAGTCCCCTCCCATCCACCATACCACCATACATACTAATTAATTAGATTAAAATTAGATTAAACAAAGTAATAGCTAAAAACAGTATACAAAATTAAAAATGCAATATATCTACACTGATAAAAATATAAACAATACTATATATAAATACACACTAATAAATAATGGCAAGGGGGAGGACAATGAGGGACAATACCAAAATCAAGCCATTGCCAGTTCATAAACTGAGATGGGGGAGTGGGGGAGTAGTTCATAATTCGACCCCGCTCAGATGGTGGTAGATTCATTAACCGACCCTGAAAAGTTGGTAACATACAGAGTCAATGTCAGAGATGGAACGAATCAACATGATGGTTAACAAGTTCTCCAGAATCCTGTAGGTTATAATCCATGATGTAGCTCTCTAAGATGGGTAAAGCCGGCAAGGTCCACTACACCTCCTTTTTCCCCACACTCATCCCCAAAGTCACGGGGTGTGTGTGTGTGCCCAAGTCTGTCGCCTGAACCTTGCTGGGATGCTAATTCCCAACTTAGTCAGATCCTCCAGACCAGCTGGAGCGTTGTTTCAGGTGAGAGTTAAAGATGAAAGTCTCTCACCCTAACAGGGGCTGTCAGAGGCTCAGCAAAGTCCCGGGTTGCAGCTCAGCTTCAAGGTGATTTAAATTCCCAAACCCCACCAGGCAGCCAAAGCCCCCTGGCAAAGTTTATAGAGCCAGGGGCCTCCGTTTGGCAGCGGAAGGCTCGAAGAAGCCCCTGCGCCTCCACAAGCAGCTGGGGAGTCACCGGCATAACGCGGAGATTCCACGCTCTCCGGAGGTCGCGTAAGTCCTAGCAAACCATAGGAGTTAAGCATAGTCCTGTAACTTCATCTATCAGCTGGCTTAGTTGATTTCGTCCATCCTAGATCTTCCGGACCTCCCAACCATTCCGAATCAGTCCACATATCTGATTCGCACGGTAGCGACAGCAGCGACAGCAGTTCTAGCAGCTCCTGCAATGGTTCTAACAGTCCCTTCTAAGTTCCCCTCCATGTCCCCCTTAGCTAGGGAGAAAGGAGAAATATTCCAAGTTTAGCAGCTGGCTCCGCAGCGGAGGAGAACGCGTCTGGTGCGGCCGCCATCTTGGTTAATCTGTCTAATATGCAAAATTTAACTCTGTTTAATCTGTTAGGATTGATGGAATTGCTGTTTAGTAATGGTTGTTACATAGTACCTCCATGTTTTGAGATAATATGCCATAGAATACCATGAGCATTAACACAAAAATTGGGTGAAGAGAGGCGGGATATAAATCAAATAAATAAATAAATAAATAAAATACTATCTTTCAATAAAGACTTAATTACTGTGAGAATATAGGAGGCAAGAAGCAAGGCTAGGGAATACGTTGTTTTTCCAAGAGTGTTATAATCTTAATTCCCCTTAACAAACTAATAAACATTAAGGACAATTGAATGGAGCATTTCAGAATGATGATGCCAATAGAATATCTCTATTACTTAATTATCTCAGTTTCCTGATCACTTGTAGTATGATATATTTCTAGAGACGTATGGTAGCTTCTGGGAACCTTGTGACTAAGACAAGCAAATAGGGTAAGAGGTTTTGTAGGGAGGTTTGGCAGGAGGATTGTGAGTGAGAGATTCTAAACAACATAATAGCAGAGAAAGTGCTGTGATGATCTTATAAGATATGATGCACAATGCTTATCCTTCTGCCTGAAAGAACACAAACTAAAGCTGCTAGAAGTGCAAGGTTTTGGGACAGAGTTTCTGCACTGCAGCCCACAGGGAAAGCAAGAAATCCTGGATAGAACTGGCAAAATTCTTCAGAGAGACAGAAAAGAAAAGTGAATCCCAGGGAATGCAAAGCAGAAGAGAATTGAAAGCATGTGATCTGGAAAAGAAAGAGGATTATGAGACACACAGTGTTGATGGAGCTCAATAATTGCTATTGTATTATCTCCCTCTAGTAGATAGCCCACAGCTATCTGGGAAATCTTTGCCAACCATAACTTCACACAAGACAGTGAAAGACTCACAGATCTCCATGATTCAAAGAAATACAAGAACTAATTGGTGGAAGAGCAGACATTTCATGATGGTTGGTAATTTACCTGATGATGGATAATTCCCTGCTGAAAGGAACTAAGGCTTCAGAATCCTGGAAGTGAATAGGATGGTCTGTCAAGGTGGTACTCCTGAGAAAGGTTTATGCTTTTTGATCATATTATGCGGCCACACAAAGACATTCTGGCAAGAGGCAAGCTACAAAGACTGTGATGGATATTTTTGGCACCTCACTATTTTAATTAGGGGCATATTAAACCAAAATGAAAGAACTTTTACAAAAGTCAAGAACTGAATACACTTCCAAGGACAGGGTCAATAATGCAAGAAATAAAAGGAGAAGCAAATAGGCTGAGAGGGATCATTGGCAGGAAACTAAAGCAATAAAGCTAGCAGGGGTACCAGCACCATTTCAGATGTTTCTACAGCAATGAACACAATGTATGGCAAATATAGAGAATTTGGAACTCTAACAAAGGAGGACATATGTAATGTGATAAACATCACTGAAAACGTGGTGAAATGACACAGATAACATTTATTCAAAAATAACAGATCCAGCAGGAAAGAAAGAGGTATCGTGGTTAGACAAAAAAGCACATGCTTGCACAGAATTAATAAGTTAGAACCTGGAAATCTTGTTAAGAATGTTTGATAAGGTAACTGGAATGTTGGGAGGAGGTGATTACATTATCCTTGAATTCATGATATCAAGGGGAAAGGAAAGAGAGAAGAGTCAGACTTGTGCACTGGATTTCAAAAGAGCAGATTGTAATGAATCCAGAGCTAATGACGCCAAATACTAAAGCAATACAGGGTAAGATGAGGATATAAAATTATTTGAAAGAAGATTCTGAATGTGCCTGAACAAACAGTAACAAACAAAAAAGGTGGATGTATGAAGAAAGCAGTATGGAATTCCACATTTTGCTAAAATGCTGGGGGTGGGTGGGGGTGATAATAGGAGAACATAACCAAATAAGAATATAAAGCAGTTATCATAAATTATAGAGACTGTGTCAGTAAAATGTAAAATAGAATATGCAGAGGCTTGGAGAAATATCCCAAATAATGAAAGGGCCTTTTCTGGGTATACAGCAGAAACAAAAGAGGAAAAGAGTCTGTAAATCTTTTACAGAGAGGAAGGGGGAAATGGAAGATATCATGAAAGCAAAATATTTTAACTAGTGTTTTACATTTGCCTTTTCTCAGAAGAGAAGAAAGCTCTAGGAGGCAATCATTGGGTGGTACAACCCAGGATACATAAAGGGAAAGTAAAAGAACATTTAGGAGACCTTGCACAAAGTAACGGCTAGTTAGCTTCCACATCTGTGATTCTTATAATCAATGGCCTTACTAGTTACCATATTTTTCGGAATATACGACCCACCGGAGTATAAGATCTATATTAGATTTTGGGACCAAAACAAAAAAATATTGGTGATTCACTTGCTTTTATTCATGCTCTCATTTGTGCCATACTCTCTCTCTCTGTCTGTCTCTCTCTCTCTTTCTTTCTCTGTTTATCTCTCTGTCTCTCTGTCTATCACTCATGCTCTCTCTCCCTGTGTCTGTTGCTCTCTCTGTGTCTATCTTCTGGAGGTGGGGGAGGTGAAAAATGAGCCTATTTTTGGCCTCCTGGGCATCTGCATGCCCTGGGAACTCACTCGCACCCTAGAAGCATTCTAGAGGCCAAAAATTGCCTGGTTTTGGCCCAAAATGGGCCAGTTTCATCCATTTTTTGCCTCTGGGGGGGGGGAGGGAACAGCAGGCCATGCCGATGCCTCAGAAGGCAAAATAATGGGTGAAAACGAGTTGTTTTTGGGCAGAAACGGGCCATTTTTAGCCCAAAATGGGCATTTTCACTCATTTTTTTTGCCTCCTGGAGCATCAGCATGCCCTGCTGTTCACTCCCCCTACCCCCAGAGGCAAAAAACCTGGATGAAAACGGCCCAGTTTTGCCCATAAACTGGGCTGTTTTTGGTCTCTTGAATGCTTCTGTGAGGGAGGAGTGAGTGAGTTTCCAGCAATGCAGATACCCCAGGAGGCAAAAAATGAGTGAAAATGGCCCGGTTTTTGGCCTCCTGAGGCCTCCATACCTCGCATTTTCGGGCTCCTATACTCAACATTCAGAGTATAAGACGCACCCAGATTTTCACCCTCTTTTAGGGACGAAAATGTGTGTCTTATACTCCAAAAAGATACAGTAAGTTCCTATCCTATTTTATTATGACAGGTACACCCAGTTTGATTTCATTCACTCTTTACACATACATTGTGTAATACCACAGCATATTTTGAAGTCCCTATTCATGCACTACATGTCAAATAGATTGCTTGATTTACACACATTAGTCCACACACCAGAAATGTTCCCTTAGAACAGTGGAAAAAAACTCTCTGATTCTCCAGAAGTCAGACTGCAAATCATATCATCCCCACCCAGGATGTATTAGGGATAGTGGTAAGATTGATAATTAAAGAGATGTCATAGATTCAACTTCTAGCCACAGAGCAAGAGCTTATCTGACTCCTGATGTTTTGTTAATGACTGAGAGATCAAATATGACCTTCACATTATGTCACTGGAAAAACACAAGATGCCCCACATAGCTGTACAGTTGCAAAACATTTGGGCTAATCATAAAGTTTTATTCACTACCCTTTATGACAACCAGACAACCTCTTTCTGTCATTATAAACTCAAATACCAAGGTACCAGATATTCCTATGTTAAATTTATAGTGGTAACAAAATAAATAACATTTTTTCAAAGCTTTATATGAGAAATATATTCAACTGATTCAACCAAGGTTTCTACTGAAATATATAAATATCAAGTTAGGATTTCACTTAGTAAACTGGATGTCATCTAAAATGTGCTTATTTTAGCATTTATTTTAATCTAAAGGTTAAATAAATCTGAAACTTTTTCTTTTTAATAAATTTTATTATTTTCCAAAACAAAAACAAATAAAAAGCATTTTTTGTCTGCCCAGGGTTGTTTTGGGCTACAATTTCCCTTCTAGCTTAGCAATACTATTTATATTTCATCAGTATTTAAAATTTCTCCACAATTATTTATTTGTTTAATAAGATCATATATCATCACCTACTTAAAACATCTAGATTGGTCTCCTCCGTTTTAATATCACTTCCAAAATGCATATCCATATTCCATCTCTCAATATTTTAACTTTTTCCACAATTACATATTCCTTTAGTAATTGATATATCATTGTTTAATTAAAGTATTTAAATTAATCTCCGTTAAAATCACTTCCATTATGCATGTCTATCCACATTCAAAAACAATTTAAAAAACACGAAACAAATAGTTTTAGTAATCTAGGTGTAAAGATATGTAGATTGAAACATAGTAAAATGCCTGCTTGACCTCACATTTTCTTTAAAACCTTTAAAACATAGTCTTAGCCTTAATCATCATTATTGCCTTATAAAATTCTGTAATGCTCTTCATTTGGGGTTGCAGGGTCTCTCCATTACAGTCTCTACACCCTAGCTTTCATTTCTCAGTTGTTTTATTGTAAATACTCCCTTCGATGCTTCTTTCTTCCCAGCGTTCCTTGGGGTAACCTCACATCTACTTCCTTTCTTATCTGGTGATTTTTTAAGTTTTGCTGTGTGCTTTTGTCTCGCTCCCTCCTCCAGCTCTGCAGTATCTCCTTTCTCCAACTGCAAGTATCCTCTGTCTTTCCAAACCTCATTTGTTGTGCTGATTTTGCTTTTTCTTTACTTTTGGTGACGGGGGCCATTTTCTCCTCTCTCTCCTGCTGCGTCATCATCAACTCATGACCAACTTTCCCCTCTGTCAGCTCTCCCAACGTAGCCGTCTCTTCAATAATCTCTCCTTTTTCTTCTTCTATCATCCGATCCAGTGTGTTTATAAATTTGGCTCCCATTTCACGAATCTGCCATTAATCTCAGCACTTCTTTGCAGTTATCCTCCAATTTTACATCTGCCATTGGATTTTCCAAGTGTATAGGTATGTAAATGTCAAATACTCAGTCCTCATTTATCTCCTTTTATAATCCAGTCAGCAATCAAATTCAGGTGTCCCCCAGTGTCTCTTCCAACCTCCTTCCAATCCAAAGGAAGCAGTTTAGAGAGCAATTCACAAGATACAATCTGTCCTGTGCACTGTAATTTTGCCACATCAACTCTTTCATTTATTTATTTGTTTGTTTTGATTTATACCCCTCCTCATTTCCCGGATCAGGGGAACTCGAGGCAGCTTTCAGGGATTTTTTCAGCTTTTAATTTAGGGAGCTTACTGCTTTAATTTAATATATTATTTCGCCCAGGAACCAACCTCAGTGCAGATCTTCTGTCTCTCTCTCCTGCCCTCTCTCTTCCTCTCTCTGTGTATCACTCTGTGTGTGTCTGTCTGGATGTGTTTGTATGTGTATCAGTGTGTGTGCCTATGCCTCTCTCTATCACTGTGCATGTCTCTCTATCCCTCCCTCCCTCTCTCTCTCTCTTTCCTTTTATTTCTTTCTGGAAATCCAGGCTGGCTGAGAAATGATTGCCAACCATGGCAGAGGCTTCCCTTTGGGCAACCCTCGTCCTCCTCCCCCTTGTCTAGTTGTGGTGCGGTGGGCAGGTGCTCGCTTTAGGGTCTAAACAGGACATGGCTTCTATTCTGCACTGTCCCCCTTTCTGTCGTCCCCTCCTGGATCCCATTCCCACCCCACCAGACCTCATGTTAGTGGGGCTGGCGTCAGTTGCAGCTAGGCCAGGCCAGTGTCTCAGGGAGGAGAGCAGGTTGTATGTCTTCTCAAGCAACCAAGGCACACCCAGCACCAACAAGGGCTGGAAGAAGCTCCAGCAAGAGTGAGGTGCGGAGAATCAGCCTGGCCACTTCTCCACCATCGCCCTTACCATCTCAGGCCAGGTGAGGGGCAGGGCCAGCCAGTGATGGGACAAGAAGCCGCAGCAGAGGGCCCAAAGAGTCGCATGCGGCTCCGGAGCTGCGGGTTGCCGACACCCAGTCTGGTGCCTGTTAAAGCTCTGATAAGCAGTGTATAAAAATCTGAGTGCTGTTGCTATCTATGTTGTAAGCTGCCCAGAGTCCTTGTTGGGCGGCATAAAAATGTAATAAATAAATAAATAAAAGTTTTGAAGTATAGCTTTCATTGTCCTTGCAGTCTGACTAAACCAAAAAGTCTTGGACCAGCCCTGACTGCAGTATTGGGAAAAAAAGATTTATAGGTTGCTCATATCTATTATGGAGGATGTGCCTTTAGGATCAGGCGGGCCAGTGACTTATTGTGCCCTTTACTTGCAGATAAAAGGGACTACATATGTGAGTTCTGCGCCCGCTCCTTCCGAACAAGCAGTAATTTAATTATCCACAGGCGGATCCACACTGGAGAAAAACCTCTACAGTGAGTATGCCTAACAGTGCTTTTCCCTATAGCAGAAATGACTTAAGCACCATCAGAGCACCCTGCTGGATCACCCTCATCACATCCAGAGTCCTCCTTCTCACAATCATCAACTGAGAAGCCTCCCCAGTAAATCATAAAACAGGTGGTTTTCTCAATCTCACTTGCTAGGCTTCATACAGGTAGTCCTTGACTTAGGATCACTCCAACGTATCTATTTATGGTGGCTCCATTAATTTAACAAGACAATCGACTAGCTCCCACATAGGGAGCAGAGATATTTGAATTGGTAGCTGCTCCTGAGGTAACATGGGCAATCTTATATTGTATTGATTTTCTGTTCTGCTTCACCTAGTTAGTCATTCAGCCAGAGCCAGCAAAAGAATTGCCTGGCCTGTTGTACAAAGACAACCTTTCTCTGGTTGTGAGGAGGGTGGTGGGGAGAGCCAAAGCTGGATTTGTCACCTATTTCTGAGGGCTCCCTTTCTTCTTTGGTGAATTCCCCCCTCCCTTCCTTTTCACCCAGGTGTGAGATCTGTGGTTTCACCTGCCGCCAAAAAGCGTCCTTGAACTGGCACATGAAAAAGCATGACGCCGACTCCTTCTACCAGTTCTCCTGCGACCTGTGTGGCAAGAAGTTTGAGAAGAAGGACAATGTCACTGCGCACAAGAGTAAGAGCCACCCTGAGGGGGCCACTGGGCCTCCCGCACCAGCACAGGAGCCGCCCCCTCTGAGCTCTCTACTTGCAGAAGAGCCAATGGCAAACCCGGTTCAGGCTCAGCCGTGTGACATGGGGAAAAAGGTGGAGCCTCCTGCGCTTGCAATTACCGTCATCATTGAATAGTGGACTGAGAAGAAGGAGAAAAAGCAACAGTAGAGAGAATTCCTGACATTTCCTGCAGGCCAGTTACATTACGCCAGCAGGTTGCAAAATCAGCAAAGACACATGGGCCCTGGCCTCTTAAAACAAGGTCCCACCCATCACAATCTTTCGGTCAGCTCCTCTGGGCTCGGCTGTGGAATAAAAGGACAATCTTGGCATTCTGCCTTGCCTGGCTCCAGAATGTCTAGTGGTGGAGCGTATCTCGATAGTCAATTTAATGTGTTTTCCTTCCATCTGTGGGTACACCAGCATAATTTGCTCTCTCTACACAGCTGGTCTCTCCTGTTTCGCGAATGAGGCCTGTGAGTGGAGCTGTCTTAACTGTTTACTGCAGGCAAGTTAAGCTGAAAGAATCGGTGGGAATCAGTGGGAAAAACATTGGCCATATTAATTATGCCCTTTAACGTGGGATGGTGCTAGAGCTGGGGGCAGGAGACAAGTTCGGACAAATGGGTATAGCAGTGAGTGTAGCCATCTATCTGCACCTTTCCGTGTAAGTCCTGCTCTACAGATGTTGTGTCAGTCTGCTTGTCAGACTGTAGCTGAGCCGTGTCTGGAAATTTGTTCTACATAGTCGTTTTTTCAGTCTGCTTGTCAGACTGTAGCTGAGCTGTGTCTGGATATTTGTTCTACATAGTCTGACAGGTGAGCTGCTCCCTGGGGTCCTCTGATCAGTAGATTTGAGCCTCTGTATGGTGACTTACCTTTCAGAACTCTGTAAAAAAAAATAATACCCTGGCCAGGAGGTCACTGCAGAAGGAAATAAGTGTGGGGCATTTGCATCTCCACAGATCTGATCAGCAATTTGGTCCTGTCATCATGTCAGTCCAACAGCACAAAATGAAATGGCCAGGGAGGGACGTTGGCAAGGAAGAGATAGTTCCACAGCAACCAAAATTGGTCAACAGGAGCAGGGAAGACCTGCTCTGACATTGCATCAAGGTTCAGGGATGAGAACAAGGCTGCATCATTCAATCTGGTCAAAGTCCGAGGAAGATCTCTTTGAGCCAGAGTAGAGAATATTTGTGGATATGCCTGTAGCCTAGTCGGAAACTTTCGGAAGCCTACCCTTTGTGGTGATGGCTACCAAACCTTTATGTAGACTGTGAGTATAAAAGGAAGGGCTACAGAGACATGGAGAACAGCTAACG
>JANHGC010007307.1:223743-235995 GCA_027560395.1 Boaedon fuliginosus
CCTGCATGTATGTGCGCGCGTCTCCAGAGCACGTCTCCAAACAAAGCAAAGGGGAGGGTGGGAGAGCGTGGGGTGGGGTTGCTCCCATGAACGCATGGACATGGGAGTGCAGGGACATGGTTGTGCCCACGCCCCTATGCACATGGCACGCAGGGCAGCAAAAGGTCGCCACCACTGTACTAGACAATCTGTCACCCATTGGGTCAGTCTTCCTTCTACATGTAATATAGGCTTTCACTATTTCCTCTCCTCCCTCAAGACCCTCAGGAGAGCCACAGTGAAGCCTCCTCCTCCACCTCCTCTGCTAATCTGCAGAACTGCCAGCTGTTTTTCAGGAGGAAAAAGGGAATGGCAAACCATAAGAAAAACCGTACTCTATATCCCCATTCCAGCATATCCCTATGAGCCCCCTCCCTCCAGGAAGGAAGAGGAGACACCCTTTGTGGAACCTCTTAGCCAGACTTACCTTGCTAGCAAGCATCCCAATCATTCCCTCATCTTTTCTCTTCCCACATATTTTCTATTTTTCTATTAACTTTATATGTCACCTATCTTGCTATTAATGGCTTGTAAAATAGGCTTGCTCCATTTCACACACACCCACAACCTTCAGACGAACGACAGTGAAGCCTTCTTTGCCTCCTCTGCTTTCATATCCTCTCCCACTCCCTTGCCTAACCTACAGAATTACAGGCCACTTTGCTAGGAAGAGGAGAATAAAGGGAGCTGTGGACCATGAGAAAAACTGCATCCTTACTCCCCATTCCAGTCTGTACCCAGAGACCCCTTTTCTTCAGGGAGGAAGAGGGCTCATCCATCAACTGCTGTAGCCCCCAGCCAATTTTGTTTTACCAATAGGCATCTGAGTTGCTCCCTTGTCCTTGCCTCATCTGTCACCCCTATTAAGAGATTTCAGATTTTGACCTTGGTTTCAATGTTTCCAATGGCTGCTTGACCATTGGACCTTGCTACCAGCCAATTGGGTGCAGGGGTCACAGGGAGTTGAACAGATCAGCGAGTTAACTCTTCCTGTGACCCTCTCCATCAGATGTAGAAATCCAAACTGTTTGTAAAGAAATAGTAGTATTTCTCATCACCACCATTTTAGTTCACACAATAATCTTAAAACTTACCTCACTCTATTTTGCTACAAATATTCCTTTTTATAAGAGTCCATTTTGAATATTTTTTATATATCAAAAATATGATAAAGAATGGGTAGAATGTCAGGAGTACATATTTGTACCCCAGAAATGGGAGTTAGTCATGGCAAGCTGTCCAAGGCAATTTGGGCTGTGTTCTGAATATGAGAATTCAACTGTAAAGAAATTTCATAGATAGCATGGACAAAGCTATGTAAAAGTTAAAATAACTAATTCTTAACATACATATTTTGTTATGGAAGCTTTATACTGGTAGGTAAAATGGTATTTCATATGAAATATGCAATATAAGAAGAAAATGAAAGCTGAACTTCTTGGGATATATAAGCTGAAAGTGCCCATTCATGTTCTTTAACATATTACCATATAAATATTATGTTTGCCTTATTCAGGCCCTGTAGATAACACATATGTTCTTCTGCTCAGGTTTGTACACATTGTATCAGTGAAAAATGTATCATCATTCTGTGAATCTTGGCGTGTTTCGTTTTCATTGGCATTCATTTATTGTAGACAAAATGCATAATCAGTCTAACTCATCTTCTGTAATCCTGCTAGGAAAGAAATAATGTATTCCAGTTATTGTTATAGCCCTTATTGCCATGGTATCTCTTTTGAGTTGCACAGTAACCTCATTTTTATGTCAAATTCAGTTTGTACAAACTGTACTAACACTTAGAAAACGAGTTCCACTCTATATTTACTATTTCATTCATTAAAATGTTAACTTCTCTTTTATTATTAAGAAAATACCCCAAAGCAAATATTATCATTGTCACTGGTTTTCCTCCTTGAAATCTGAAACAAGAAATTGTTACCAGCTCTAGATTGAAGATGACCTTCCTATAAAATATGCAATAAAATTTTTGTTTCTCTGTGCTAATTCATAATATCAAATTAAACTGATGTCATATTTACTATGCAGCAGTCAGGGAGGCAAAAAAATACAAGCAAATTATGTGGCCTATTTGGTGGTGTGGTCTCAGGATCTACTTTTGCTGTCAGTTATTTGCTGCCCACTTATGCCTGAAACAATTTTTGTTTTCCCAGACTGGTACCCTCCAGATACATTGGGACTGTAATTTACAAAATCCCTAGCAAATTACTAAATGCTGACAATGCTGATAGCTGTAATCTTAATTCATCTGGAAGGCAACAAATGGTGAAAGACTGTTCAAACTGTTTGCAAGACAGCCACCATCATTGTTTTTATTTTTTTAATGTAAATTTTATTGAGATTATCATAATATAAAATAAAAATAAAGATAATAGGGCAGCGGATGATGGGAAAAGAAGAAGTGGGAGAAAGGGAAAGAGAAAAAAAAAGCATTGACTTCCAACTTGTTTCAGTATAGTGAGATACAAAATAGAATTACAGCCTCCACTTTTTCCTTTTATATACTAAATACTAGCCATTTCTATCACTACTCTGATCAGCAAAAACCCAAAGTCAAAATTTCATTTTTTTCTGCTAGAAGCAGAAGAAGCAATTTCCAGTAGAAACACAACTAAATACATTCTTTTCTCTGAGTAAAACTGTAAATTTTGCCATCTTTGCTAGCTCCATCTATTTTTCCATCTTTTGCTCCATAGTTGTTATTAATATATCTTTCCAATTTGCTCATAAATAACTTTTGCTGCATACAATAAAAAAATAAATTTTTTCAAGCTCCTTATCCAGTAATTTTAATTTTAAAAGCAAAGCATCTGGTTTCAATTTTATATTCATTGTAAGAATATTCTGGATTAAAACATAATCTGCCCCAATATTTCTTTACTTTATTACAAATCTATCAAAGAGGATAAAAAGTTTCTTCTTTATAATTACATTTCCAACATATATTTGAGACAACTTTATACATCTTTAACCATTTGTCAGGCATTTTGTACCAGTGCTGCATCATTTTGTAAAAGTTTTCTTTCAGATTATAGTTCAGTGTCAGACCATTTGTCCAAATTGCTCAAGCATTATATACAAAATTATTTGCCTATTGAATCATACAGTATTTCACATACTCATTTTCCAGTTCAATTTCAAAAACATTTTGCAACATGTTCATCATTAGCACACAATACAATTTCAAATTGTATTTTTACAGATTCAAATCCATAATATTTCTTGTCTAAATTAAATGTTTCTTTCAGTTGTACGTATGTGAGCCAGCGACAGATAGACCCTTTTGATTGCAATTTTGCTTTTGATTTGAGGTTATGCTCGCTTTGATTAAAAGATATTTTTTCACCATAAGCCTACCAGTCATCATTTCTTTTCTAAAAAAAAGCTTCCTGTTGTCTTCATAATTTTATTACTTGAACAGATAAAAAAACAACATAAACTAACAATAAAGAGAAAGCATAAAGAGTGAAAAGAGAATAAGGATAGAAATGCAAAGTGCTATTAAAAATATATACAAAGTATAACCTCTGACTACTACTTTCAATGATATAAAGTACACTTACATCAACTCTTAGTTTAAGACTCTAATATAATGTTCATTCCAACCCCCCAAAAGAAAGGGGAAATATTTTTTTTCTTTTTAAATTTTAACAATTATCAAATCCATGTCAAAATTTGACTTTTCTCTGTCTCTTGCAAAATGTCCACAAAGAACTTCAATTATAGATTAATTTCTTTGATGATTTCTTTTAAAAGAGCCATTACCTTACCTTGATTACTTAACTTGAAAATTCTGCATTGATTTCTATGAAATTTGGCATGTTTTATTTTTTCATAATGGATTAAGTGTCTGTGTTTCATACAGTTCTGGTGAAAAGCATACAGCAATAACTGAGACTATTGAGGTATAAAATTCAAAAGATCCTGCAGTGTTTCCATGAAATTTGGAATTTTATTTTCTCCTAATGATCTAAGTTGCCAGCAAGGATTGTCCTGTTCTGATAAAATACCAGAGAAGAAGAGTTATAGTCACTCTATTAGCTTATTTATTATTAGAATGCACTTTTATACCTTGTAAACAAATTTTTGTGGCAATTGACAGTGTTAAAATTGTTCCTCTATTTTTTGCCTCAAATATCACATACTGTATGGCTAAAAAGAATTTGGGTTTATTAGGAATTTAAAATCGTTATTGTGATATTTTTACAAAGAAAAACCCTCTTGTATTACACTTGAATTTGTTTAACATCTAGTTATTTAAATCTGAATCTGACATGGTCAACATAACCTACTAGTTTCAACTCAGACCTGACTATTTTTCAGGTTGTTGGAAGAAAATTGTGAAATGCTTTTTCACAAACTTTACAACACATAAAACACATTATTTTTAGTACAGGTAGTCCTCACTTAACAAACATTTGTTAGAAGTTTCAATGAATGATAGTTACTATTGGCCATCCTTTGTAGCAACACCCCACAGTCATATGATCCAAATTCGGCTGCTTGGTAGCTCATCTTCATTTATAATCATAGCATATGCTTCATCTTCTTAACCCATTGCCTATCCCCCCACCATCTCTGCCCTTGTAGCCATTCAGATGACAAAATTGATTCCTGTAACAGTCCATCTTTGTTTTGAGAGAAAATATAAAAAATATATGACAATGGAATATTAGGGACTTTCAGTTTGCTGAAACCGGATTTTATGTTCTGTGCTAATCCAGCACCTTGCTGGGAAAAAGTACAGCTTTTCACTAGCCTGGAATATTTTCTATGTGAATCTTTAGAACAGGAAATAAAAAACAGCTAATGTTTCATGGGCCATGTGGAATTAGTTTAAGAAAAGCTGAAGCCTTATCCTTCTGTCTGCCTCCTTTTTCCAGTGCTGTTTTGTCTATGCCTGCTTTCGAATATGTCAACAAATTTTCTTTTACGCTGCAAAGTGGAGAATGGAATAGGTCTGAGGAGAATAGTGGCCCTTTCCATTTAGAGAGAAAATGTAGAACAGATGTGTATTCAAGAAGGTACAAGTTGATCTTGTTAAAATATTTGTAAAGAAAAATAGCTTCAGGATCTTCCAAAGAAAATCTCTTGAGCTCTAGAGATAGAAGAAAGGGGAATGTGTTTTGTTATTCTGATAGCATTCTTTCCGTACAAGAACTGATGATGAATCAAGATATGCTTCGATCTAGGAATCTAAATTGAAGAATTATAAGTAAGAACAGAAAGCAGTTATGACTGGAGTTCCCTATCGCCGCCTCGAGTTCCCCATTGGGGAAGAGAGGCGGGATATAAATCTAATAAATAAATAAATAAATGACTTGAGGCTGGATTGGTTTTTTCTAAGAAATTCTTAAGCAGAATGATAGTTTCATGGCCATCCTTATTTACTGAAAATAATACTGTTACGGCAAAACAGCTAGTTCAAGTAAAATGCTATATATGCCTAGGATTACTAGGCTGTGAAAAATGCAGAAAATTTGGAGTTGTCCAGATGTTTGCAGCTCATATGATAGCTTGAACAATCCTGACTTAGCCATATTTTAGGATTTATTAAGGATACTTTTGTTAAACTGTTACTTTCTTAAAGAACAATACAAATAGTTCTCACTTACAACCATTTATTATGATGGTCCTGAACAAATGATTGAAATGTACAATCTGTCCTCCAAGTTCAAGCTGTCCCACTAGCATGCACTTGGTTGCAACAATTTGGAAATACCTAAGACAGTATTTAAGAACAGCCTTAGCTAGTCTCTATTACTTGTTCAAGTATGCAAGCTTGAAAAATGATACCACTACTTTAATAGCCACACTAAAGACATGCTATTGTAATTATTAGATTCGATAGAACAGCATCACCTGTTTTTCAGGTTTATGTATTCATTTGTTCTTGGAAAGTACTGTAGTTCAAAGCAGAGAAAAATAAAAGATTTCTTAATGTGTGCATTTTAAAAATATGATATTTTAATGTTTTACTGGGGAAAACTATAATCAATTTACCAATAATTGTTGATTAATCCTCTTATAATCCTCAGGACAGTGAAAAGAAAGGATTTATTAATAAACTCTATGCCATTCAGGAAGTGTGCATCAGTGTTCAGAATATCCTTGATGAGGTGGCTTCTCTTGGAGAAAGGATTAAGAAGTAAGTATCAACAAATGGTTGCTTATCAAATTATATTCATATCAACACTGCCAGATTAACCAACGAGCAATACTATGGGAAGGATTTGTGTACTTCCCTTTCAAACTAAGCCAAGAGGCACAATATTGGGGAAGAAATTTGGAGAAAATTTTAGAAAAAAATACATAAAGTTTAGTTTCTACAAAGTGTAAATATGTGCTTTCATGGAGTGTAGAGCAAATTTTAGTTCCAAAATTGCTTTTTAGGGATTGGCTCCAAAGCATCAACACATGCCATATTCTACACTCATGTGTATTCATAAACATGTTGGTTCTTTCACTGAAGATTAATCTTGTTCCATTTAAAGATCTATATTCTACTTGATGTTGCTTTTTTTTTAATTATTATTTTTTTCTGTGATGCTATTGTATTTCTGATCTATTAATTTTTCATTCAGTACATTCAACTGGATTATTCCATTCTTAAGCTGGCTGGCCATTGTTGCTCTCTGTGTGTTCACAGTCATCCTGTATTTCATTCCACTGAGATACATTGTCCTTGTCTGGGGTAAGTAGAGACTTTCCCCTCCAGAACTCTGTAGAACATGGAACAAATTGCTTTAAATTTGTGAGATATATTATCTTTAGTGAATCTGATAGTGGATGGAGAATGTCCTGTTTTTCTAAATTCACAGTAATGTTCTGAATGTATCAGGTGGAAGTTTATAACAATACAATTGAATAAGATTGCTCTCCTCTTCTTCCTCACATCCGTTTTCTTAACATGCATTTTTTTATCAATACAAATGTTGAGCCAGTATTAAAAAAAACTAATGGGCATACTGGTACACTGGCATTCATGCTTTTGAATATATTGAGTCTGCATTAGCAGTGATCGTTTTGGCATTCAAAAGCCCAATTTGGCACTACTCATCTATGGCTTTCTGCCAAGTAAAATTATTTTCTTGCTGATAGAGATTATGTTAAAATCAGGAGTTCCTGTTTCCAAGGAAAAAGTATGAAGCACTAATCAAGAATGGGTGTACAGCTAATTCAGCATGCCTATGCAATTAATTTTACAATGACATTAAAACATCAGTACTGATCTATATGAACTGTTGCTTTGTTCAGGCATCAACAAATTTACAAAGAAACTCCGAAGTCCATATGCGATTGATAACAACGAACTACTTGATTTTCTTTCCAGAGTCCCTTCAGATGTGCAAGTGGTCTGTATATATATTTGATATTAAACTTGAAGATATATTATTTTTTTAAGGTTAATTGTCTAGTTAAATTGTGAGTTAATAGACAACCAGTGTATAGATTATATTATACTTAACGCTTGCATGCTTTGAAGGAACAGCTTCAGGGATATAAGTTGATGAAAGCAGAAAACCCCACTGTAAAATCATTTCACTCAGTACACTGAAATATGAAGGAGGTCAGGCAAAGATGCTGATGGCAATCCTTTGCACTTTGAAAGGTCCTCATTTGATGGAGGCATTTACATTCGCTAAAAACTGCTGCATATTCCTCAAAGAATACTACACTAAGAATATTTCTACTGACGAGTGTCTGTTTGTTCCTTGATTGTACAGTTATAATTGTAGCTATCTTTGTAATAGAGCTCTACATTGTCCTAACTTTTAAAATGTCATTTTAAAAAATTTTTGGCCTTTAAAAAAATGGTCATTTGGCTTTTTAAAAGTTATTTCTTATCAAAAGGAAGGTTTACTGAAATGTTTACTGCCATGGTCTTCTTTCCAACATACTATGTTATTTGTTATTTTTGTTTTCTTTCTACCCCTTGACCTCGTAATTTCCATGGTTTGCGTTTTAGGAACAGTGTTAAAGTTTGTCTGGACAATATTGCTTTCTTCCCTAAATATTTCTAACCGCATGGTGTAGGTGTATTTTTTTAAAAAAAATCTTTGGTTTGCTGAATTGAAATTGATGTCCGAATTCTGTGTTTAAACAGGTGCAATATCAAGAACTGAAACAAGACCTTTCTCACAGTCCAAGTAAGAGGAAGAAAAACAACCTTAGCTAGTCAATTTCATGTGCTGGACAGATCAGCATCTGAACAAGGCGTCACATCATCTGAGGAGGATTTCTTCTCTTCCTAATTTTGTGTTTATTTTCTTTTGGATAGGGATTTTTTTTTAAAGTTGGTAATCATAATGAGAAATGTGTACATACTGTACAGAGAGATTGAGCAGGGAAAATATTCTTTCTGTTGTACAGAACTACAATGAAAGTTTGAAATTTAGCTTATGCTCCAGCTTTGTAGATGAGAGAAGCCATCAATAGCATGAATGTGGAATGGTACGTGACAGGCACGTACAGAGGGATAAAGATGTTTTAAATGTAATTTAATTCATGCTAATTAATATTAAGAAACCAAATATCTGATCTTTTTATCCCCAAAAGGATGTTCACTTTAAAGTTCCATTTTATACCTATTACTAGACATACAGAGTAAAGCAAGTTCATTTATTTTATCCATCACTGCTGCAAATAACCAGATATTATAAGTTAACCAGAGCTTGCTGGAAGTAAATGAGTTACATGCAACATGCAAATGTCTTAATGGATCTCCAAAGATTTAAAGAATTTCTTGATACTTTTATCATTCCACTGCCGAATAATTCGAAAAAAAAATTATTCCTATCTCTAAAACTACTGCCAGATTTATAACTGATTCCATATCTAATTTTTATAAAAACTTTAATTTTGATTTGTAGTTGTTAGCCTCATGAACAACTTGCATATATTTTGTAAGCAAAATCAGTTTTAAACACATTGATTCAGATGACAGGTTATAACATCTTCTGTGTATCTTAGTAATACTTTAGGTTTACATGATCCCAAATTTTTATAGGAGTCAATGGAAACGTATTGCAGGCAGATTTTATTTTTTCTTTAATTAATTAGTCTTTTCTCCAGAAGGTTAAGTAGCCTATTATATGCAAACCATTTTCTATATTATTGACAAGATGGAAGTCTAAGCTATTGTTATTACATAACAAATAGCTTTGGATATATATACTTAATGACATATCAGAATCTTGATTAGAGCCAGTATACTTAAAAAAAAGCTTACATAATTTTTATAGAAAACTTTCAAGGGGATAGAAAGAAGATTATTTGTGACCTCAGGGAAAAAAAGTTTCTATGCTTTTCATTTAGAATATTTCTCTTGAGTTGGGATTTCTCCCCAGATTTTATTTCACTACTGCAATGAGAAGATATTAACCAGTATATTTGTATTAAAATGTGGCAAAGGGGGACATAGATTCTTTTTTATCTATTCTTGAGCATGTCTCATGAAAACTGATTTTGGATTGTGTATTTGTTGGTTAACAGATCTGTAAATGGATCTTGCCTAAGTATACAGTCTACTTGATAGAATACCAAACTACAGGGAAAGCTAACCCTGAACATGTTTCTTGAGTAGCCTGATAGTTTTGATATGCATATATATAAAGGAATTTTCTGGTTACTTATTACTGATGGGCAATGTTTAATTAATGGAAACAAAAAGATTTATTGATGTGAATTTTGGGGAATAGAAAATAAGACTAGAATATTACACTAATTTAAAAACTTGTTGCAAAGTATTTTTCCCTGTGATGTTGCCATTTATTATTATCTATTACCTTGTGGGCATGCATTTCCTGCACAAAATACTTATTTATGCGATTAAATATTAATTTGGCTGTTTATTTATTTATTTGATTTATATCCCGCCTCTCTTCACCCAATTGGGGAACTCGAGGCGGCAAACTACATTAGAATAAGTGTGCGTATCTCTCTCTCTCTCTGTCCATCCATTTTCTACACAGCAATGCCAGGGATCAGTGTTATGAGTGTTAGTTTCAATTCTTGGCTGTTTAGCAACTGCTTAACCTTAGATCAGCAGTCCCCAACCGTTGGCTCAGCTGATGGGGGTGAGAGAGGAACCGGGCCATGTGAGCAGTGGGCTGGTGTGCACCCATGCATGACTCGACTTGCGTAAGTTGAGCTGTGCATGTGTGCACAGCCTGCCACTCGCAAGAGTTGACCTGTGCACACATGCATATGCACCAGCTCACCACTCATGCGACCCAGTTGCAAATAAGCCACAGCCCGATTGTGGACCGCAGCCAGGGTTGGGGACTCATGTCTTAGATAATTTTAGCCTGAAAACAATTACAAGTGATACTGGACTGCCTCTTAAATCTTCCCTCCTGGTTAAGGAAGGATAAAGCAGTCGGCTTCACAATCTCTCATACTGCATTTTAAATCTAAAACTCCCTTTCATGTATATGAAGAAATGTGGGAACAGAGATAACCAACCTAAAGAAAGTCCTAATTTTCACTTCTGTGTACCCATGCCTTTTACCAAGCAATTCAAGCTTCCTATTTCAATCTAGTAAATGTCTTGTGTTCTTCCCTACCTGCTGCTTGAAAACACTCTTACTCCTCTTTTCCACTTCTCTTCCTAAGGATTGAAGGAAATTCATCCAGTAAATGTCATAAAACTTGCTATTTGAAAAGTTCTTAATATTTAAAAGTGGAATAGGTAATATCAAAAGTGATTATGAAATTAGGCGTGACCAAGCTGCCTTGTGTTCCCTCTTTTGGGGGAAGAAAGGCAGGGTATATATCCAATAAAATAAATAAATAAATATGTATATATCTATATAGGCTACATTATAACTCTGAACTTAACTGGAATCTCTCAACTCAAGCCACTCGCTCACCATTCAGCCACAAAAACCTCAGCCTGCAGTTTTTTTGCGAGGAGCAACTGTCCAGAATACATCTGGGTGATCGCACAATCTCTCCTTTCTCTGAATATATTTTTGTCAGCTAGGTCCACCTTCTGGCCAGCAATCTCCACCATAATGCTGTTTCTACATCTTCAGGGCCATCTAGCACTTCACTAGAAGGTTTCCCACATAAACAGATTTTATGTGGGCAATCAAACCTGTTCTTTTAAGTCTCCCAAGGGCATACTCATCACCATTGTAACGGAGTTCATCAACCTGGCTGTTGGTCACCTTTTTCTACTTTTCCCAGTATTAAAGCTTTTTTGGAGACCTGTGTCTTTGCATAATACACAGAGATAATGTTCTGATTTTATGATGTAAGACTTCAGTTCAAACCCTATTTTTGGGATTTGGAAAACATCAGTTGTAGAAAAATTTGGAAAGAAAGAGATCTGGTCAGCATGGGGCCAAATCCAAAGTGAAATTTTCAAATCCAAAGTTCTTGTCTCCCATTGGTTAGCATGGAAAAATTCACACACCTGTGATTTAAAAAAAAACATTTTTGAGAGAACAATGGCATTTTAATTAATAGATAATAGATGGTTCTTGTTTAACAATCACTCATTCAGTGATTTTTGAGCTTATACTGTGCTGAATGATGGATAGTTGCAATTGATCTTTGTACTTAGGACAGGTGCAGCATTCCACAGGCATATTATTGTGGGTTGCAAGTTTCTTTGCTGGCTTCCTAAAAGCAGAAGGACCATATGTCATATTTGCTTAACTACCCACATGATTTAGTTAACAATGGCAACTGGAAGTGCCAGTATTTCTATAGTTCAGTGGTGTGGTCATGTAATTTTGTGCTTTATGACCATATTGCTTAGCAAAGGAAATCCTAATTAATGTGGCCAAGTGAGGAGTAGTTGTATGAGATAACTTATGCAGCCTAGGTTTTAGAGGTGGGTGGATGGGATTTGATTTGAAAAGCATTCTTCAAAATTAAAGAATAATTATTCATTTCATAATAATTATTCAGTCTCTTTTCCTTGCATAAAGCCTGTACTACCGTGTTTCCCCGAAAATAAGGCAGGGTTTTATTTTCTTTTGAACCGTAAAAATCAGGCCTGGCCTTAATTTCAGGGGGGGGGTTATTTCTCCCCCTGTGGCGTGCCTGTTGCTGTAGTAAAAGGGGAAGCAAAGTCGTGTAGGCAGAGGCTGGAAGGGGCTGTGAGGGATGCAGAACTAGGGAAGGGGGTCATTTGGAACCCTTTGCCTCCCCGATCTTTCAGCCATCTGACTGAAGGAG